>PVLA01000899.1:0-116699 GCA_004027455.1 Hydrochoerus hydrochaeris | reverse complement strand
GGTTTTTTCCTGCTAAGTTGCAAAATAGCAAACACTCAACAGTTGTTACAAAAAACCCACCTTTGCGATATTATCCAAATTATTTACATATTTAATATTATTCTTTAAAGTGCCCTTTGTGCTACGTTGGATTTTGTAGTGACACTGTTTGCCAGAGTTTGGAAAACAGAACTAGCAGTGAAAGTAAACTTGGACTGGTTTTAGTTCTTTTTCTTTTATCAATTTTACTCCTGTGGGTGTTTCCAAAGCCTTTGTACTTTTCCTCTAGAAATCTATTCCCCCTCAAAAAATTTCTAAGCAGGTACAATTTAAGTTAAGAGGAATATTAAGGACAATTTATAAACTATAACAGGGCAGCCTGCAGTTTTAAGTATGCACTTAGAAAAGGAAGATAGTTTATACCCATTTTGCTCTGGAAATAGTTGGTTTGGGAAAGTGAATTATGTATACATGAACTCAAGTTGTCTTTGGTGCCACTTCTTACCTTTGTGTGTGTTTGGGGGTGTCAGTGTATGGCTGAATGTTTGTGCTGTGGACTGTACCCAGGCTTCTTGCATGCTAAATACATGCTGTACCACTGAGCTCATTCTTAGTCCTCAGAATATTATTAAGTGCAGAAAATAAAGTACGCAGTATTACAAAGAAAACCAATGATATTGAAATAAAGTTATAAAAACAAATTTATTTTGAGCAAGTTCTTTATTATTATTAGCTCATTACTTAAACAACAGACCATGGATATGTCTAACAGCTCCTGAAATTTTGAATTAATAATGAGCAATTAAATTTTGAATGTATATAACTTTAATGTGTTATTTTAAAAAATCTCTGATTTCTCTGGGTAACATAGCCATAGGTATTGATAACAAATGTTTTTGTTTCCTGCATCCATAACTGAAAGAGGTTATGAAAATAAAGTGATCATTTTCCCCATCCATATACATGGGGCTTCTGAGTTATATTCATAAACCTACTGGTCTATGGTCTCCTGCAGTAATAGACTCTTCCAATAATTCATCAGTTGACCAATAACCTGTCACTGTAGCCCTAGGGAAGGGAAATAAAGGAGAAATAAACATCATAAGTACCCAGTTGATGGTGTTCTGGATCTGACCTTACTGTACATAATTATCCACATCAATGTCCTCGAAACCTTCTCAAGAATGCTTCCTCTTCTAGAAGACTCCTGAACATATAAGTCAAGGCCATACACCATGACATATGGAGAGAGGAGACCATGGCAAAAGCAAAATGGAACAAACAATAAATTATGCTTCTTTTTCATATAGGAGTTTGATTATTAGAATCAGACAAATGTACAAGAAGGCATATAACTGAATAAATAAAATCTCTCTGGGGTCTAATAAAAATGTGAAGATGACAAAGAAAAGAGAATTTAACTCATATTTAGTTAATTAGAGTTGCCAGATTCAGAAAATCAAAACACAAATATTGCATGACCCATACTTGTGTTAAATGATTATTTCTTGTTTACACAAAATCTGAATTTAACAGATTATTCTATATTTTGCCTGGAAAGCCTAAGTTAACACATGATATGAAGCAAATCTGAATATAGATTATAAGTAAGTAACATGAGAGAACTTATTTTTTACTCATCAAATAATTTGAATTAAACTCAGAAATAGCAAGTAAAAATTGTGCAAATTAAAATAAAGGAAATTCTTCTTAAGGGTGGGGAAGAATTTAAGGATTGAAAAGGAGTAATGAGATGAGAGGGAATTAAGAGATGGGGAGAAAGAGTGAAACAACCAAAGGCCAGGAAAGCTGGAAAGACACACACAAAAATCAGGGCCATTGGAAGGACCCTACTCATTGGCTTCTCACTTGCCCCTTCTGCCCTAGTTCTGTTCTTTTGAGATGGATGAAATCATTGTTGCTTGGGTTTCTGCTTAATCCTCATGAGAGATAAAGAAATCAAAGTTCAGGGAGATTAAAAAATATTTTCCTGAAGTTACCCAGTGGGAAATTGCAGGACTGAGATTTGAACCTAGAGCTGAGGCAACCATGAGCCAACCTCAAGGGCACTCTTGGAATGCGAGATGCTTTCTGGGAAATACCTGAGACGCCGGTGCTACCTCAGCCCAGCCAGAACACTGCCTCCCTCTAGCAGGTAGCACACCTGTGTGCAGGGCTGCTCCAACGAATGCTTGCAAGTGAAGTCCTAACCATCAGACCTCATCCGAACCTGGATCCCCCCACCCACGTTGATATTCAGATAGCTCCCCACCCTGCTATCAAGGCATTTTCTCTTGCTTTATCACAAGTGGCATCAATAGGTTATTTATATTTTGAACTCTATTGAATAGAGGATTATACCAGGGCATTTAATTTTAGTTAAGAAAATATAGAAATTACTCCCATGTATGAAAAACAGTGCTTTAAAATGAAAGAAAATAGTTCACTTCTCACTGTCACAGCAGTAGCACTGGTAAGTACTTCTAAATTGCTCCACTTTGCTATTGTCTGAGATCCTTGATAAGCATTCTGCATTTTAAAGCTTTATCTATTTCTCATCATTAAAAAGCTCATTAGTTACTCAGCACACTGGCACTTTCTTTATAGTTCATAAATTCAGATTATAACCTTGTGTCCTATAAACAGTACCACTCATTAACTCATTCAAAACACTAGTATGAAGACATTTGATGGAAAGATTAAAAATTAGACTTCTATGTTTAGAAGTCTCACTAAAATACTCTGACTGCCTAAGGCTTTAAAAGGGAGATGCAAAATCAGTAGCATTTTGTTATATTACAGGATTCTGAGCTTTTCACTGAGCCTTATGACGAAGATTACATTAGCCTGTGATCAATGCTTTACAGAAAGTTCCTGAATGAAAACATATGGAGTTAGTACATCTATGATTAAATTTCTAGTGTCAAGTTCTATTTCTGAGCGACTACTGTCACAGTATTTCCTGTTTCCACACTAACCAAGTTTCACAGTGGTCCCTCTAATCTGCTAATCTGGTTTTATTACAAAGTAAAAAGTGTCCTCACTTGAACCCAGGACTCCTGGACAGCCTATACACTAGAAAAGACCCATCAGACACAGACTGAAAAACCATGGGGTAGGTAGGAATCAGTGACCTCCTTGACCCTGGCTTTCACCCATGTGACCTCAAGACACAAACATAGTGTGGTCATTATTAGAATCAAAATATATTTTGGGTTTTGAAACTATAGATTATTTTTATATATTCTTTTTCGAGCAATGATCAGATAGACTCAAAGAGTTAACAAATAAGTTTACAATGTAATTATTGCATTTAATCTCTTTCTTTTGGTTGCAGGCTTTTTGGCAGGGGATGTTGAAGAAGGCAAAAGGGAAGTGAACTCCTTGCACTGGTATGCTGTGCTTATTCATTTTCATTTATTGGAAATAAGTGTTCGTCTAAGAATATCAAAAATATTTGTTACTGGAAAAAAGATTCAGAGGCCCTTCCTAAGGATATGGCACAGTGCTGGGTATCTTGTTCTGACAGCAAGTTGAGAGGAAAGGGGGTGAATAGCAGCGTGCCTTGGAAATGTGAAAAAACCTTTTGATCTGTCATTCCGGTTTAATTTGAAGAACAAATGCAGCCTTAACGATCTACGTTCTAGTAGAGGAAACTGAGCTTCCATAAAAATTGAGTTTGGCATCAGAAGAACAAGATTGAGCAAAAAGCAAGAGAGCAACCTTTTGGGGGACCCTCCAAAACACAGGCACATGTACACACAGCACTCACAACCACCCATATTTTTATTCTTTTGATTTTACATTTTACCCCAGACTGGGTACTTTGATCTGAAGTAAAGCATAATGCATTCACTGCCATCTTTCCCACATGTGACCTGTCCACACACACCATGTGTTCTAGGAGAGAACTATCTTCTCACATGGGGGTGATTAATGAGGCTGAGCGACAATGGCAGAGTGGAGGTGGGGCACATTGGGAGTGGTTCTGAGACATAGTGTTCCTCAGCAAACTACTTTTGGCCAGGCACAAAGTTTTTAACCTTGGAAACTTTAGGAATTATACCTCCATCCTGGATTGCATGTGAGAGGTAGGCAAATTAAACATGAATATATTTGACTCTTTTTATCCTTTTTTTTTTTTTTCCAAAAAAACTAAGTCAAGTGTTTTCTTCCATGGCTATTTGGTTCTAGTTCTTGTGATTCCTTCCCCCCACTCCTTCTAAGTAGACCCATCTTTAAAATTGTTATTTGAAACTGATAAATAACAGTACTATATATTTATGACATACAACTTTATAATAACTTTTGGCAATTTCTCTCCCTTCAGTCACTCCTGATCACAAGATGGTATTTATTGGATGGTTTGATCATTTTCATCTCATGGAGCCTGGTTTTTAAGACTCTATGATACTCAAGACCTGAGATTGCGTTGCCCCTTACTATGGAAGGAGCACACACAGGAAATTTGCCCAAATCACACCAGCCCTCTCTCTCTCTCTCTCTCTCTCTCTCTCTCTCTCTCTCTCTCTCTCTCTCTCTCTGCTTTGCTCCCCTACTCACCATGCCCACACTTCTGCCAACATTTTCTTTCCCTGCACCCTCCTCTTGTGAATCTGTAACCCAAAGAGACCACTTTCAGAGTACAATTTTGAAATTCTAGGTTTTATTCCCAACTGTCTCAGACCTGCCTCTGGGAACCCAAAGTACTGTGTAATCTAGTGTGTCTTGGTGTCTCCATCTGTCAGTCAAAACAATAACCCAGAGCACTGGTGAGGTCTCCAGTGGGGGCGCTGTGCTGGATCTGGGAGGATAATGGTTGCACGCATGCTCTGAGTCAAAGTAATTCCTCTAAGCCGTAGTTGTTTGTGAGGCAATCGAAATCCTCTGGCAAGACATCTTTACATCAGCATAGAGTTTCCCTTCGTCGTGCTGCCCAGCTTGAGTACCCACAGCCTCTTGACTTGAAGCACACACCTTGACATTTTAGCAAAGTATTTTTAAGATGTGGCACCGTGCTTCCCAAAAGTTCTCTCAGTCCACTGTTTTTCAAGAACCTTACCTTATGTGGTTGGTTTACTTTACAGAACAGTTGTGTTTGGGGGGTGGATGATGCTTTGGGGGCAGGGGAGTACCAGGTGTTGAACCTAAGGCCTTTTCCACTGAGCAACATCGCCAGCCTCTTTTATTTTTCATTTTGAGACAAGGTCTTGCTAAGTCTCTAAGTTGCCCATGGTGGGCTTGAAATTGCAGTTCTCCTACTTCAACCTTGCAGAGTGCTGGAATTACAGCACCCCCACCATACCTGGCTGGACAATACATTTTTCGTGAATGGTATTCTATTTTAAATATATAAGAGGACCTCACTATATCAATAATTTATCTGATGGTTTATTTTATAAGGCAGGACCCTAACACATTTCTATTTCTTAAAACCTGACACACCACGAACCCCCTCCCTTCTAGCCATTTGGCAAGGAACATCTGAGACTGTGTGGTCTCAGCTTATTTACACTCAAGCATTACCCGGCTCTCAGGGTGTTTGGCTTCTGCCTACTTGACTCTTCTGGGCAGCCTCGGCTCATTCCAGTTTCCTCCCACTTAAGCAAACAGAACATGTTGCTATGTTTTACCACTGTGAGCCCAGTCCCAACCTCTGTCATAGCTCACTTCCCTGACCTCCTGCTAAGCCTCTGCAGCTTACAGCTGGGCCTGAAGCCCACATTCTCTGTGATCATCCTAATATTTGCCTCAACCTCACTGGTAGTCAGCTCACACTGAGACATGGACAGGGTCGCAGCACTCCTCAGGGCACCCAGTGGTTTGCTTCTCTGTCACTGTTTTTTTCAGAAGTTAGAGCTGCAGCAGGCTGTGTTTCAACAAATCATTCAGAGCTCCTACTGACAGCGGCTACTCATTCACACAGTCAGCCAGCACGTTGCAGCCCACACTGCTAAACAGCACAATTTACAAGCCAGACCTCAGCCAGACCACACCTATACTCTGAAAGGTGATGCTCTCAACAAAAGGATAAGAGAGTCTTTAGACTCAGAAGCCTGGGAGGTGTACAACGAAGCATGGCTAGCTCTCATGCCAAGCATGAGTGAAGGCACCTTGCACAGGATGGCTATAAAAGTTATTAGCTAGGGAAACACAGAAAACCACTACTGCAGCCCTCACTCTGCTCCCAAGTCATCCAGTTCTCTGACTTCAAATGCGCAATGACTTACAACTGTGGAGAAGCACAGGCTTACCAGTTGTATATTTTTCTCTGGTTTGTGTGATAGAATAATAATGGCTCTCTGAAAATGTCCAGGTCCTAATCCCTGTAGCCTGGGAGTATATTATCTTACATGACCAAAGAGACACTATTGATAGGATTCAGTGAAGGACCTTGTGCCTGGATTGTCCAGGTAAGCCCAGTGTAAACACATAGGTCCTTAGGATTAAAGAGTTTTTCCCAGCTGTGGTCAAAGGAAATGTGACTATGGGTATGTTGGAGACAACATTGCCTGCTTCAGAGGGGCTGCAAGCCAAGGAGTGTGGGCCACTTCCAGAGGCTAGAAAAGGCAAAGAACCACATTCTCCCCTACAGGCTCCAGGAAGGAATGCAGCCCTAGTGACATCTTGATTGTAGCCTTGGGAAACCCAGTTTTGGACTTCTGACACCCCAGAACTCTATAATAGTACATTTGTATTGTTTATGCCATGAAATCTGTGCTCATTTGTTGGCCACTATAGGAAACTAATACAGTTTAGAGTAACATTTGGCTAAATTTGTTGCGGCAATTTATCCTCCTTGAATGCTTTGAGAGCTTTTGTTAGCATTTCTTTCTCCTGTAGGTTTTTTGGAAAGGAATTACTCTCTTGCTTTTTAATTTCTTTTCTTCTTTCATGTGTAGGCTGAGGCCTTATTGCCTTCACTAAAAGGCTCTAGCGATATTATCTCAGCATACAGCCCTGACAAGAATAATCCACAAAGGATGCTACACTTTCTCCCTAAGTGGAGGGGTCTTGTGCAGGGCCAGTGAATGCATTAACCAAAGACACACTCCAGGGAAGAAGAATGAAAAGAAGATGTTTTGATCAGCTTGACTGTGGCACTTCATCCCTGGAGTTGGTCCCTAGAGTCTAAATTGCCGCTGACTGGGCAGTTTGCTTCTAAAAGCTTCAGGATGCCTGCATGAGCTGCCCTGAGGGGAAGGCCTGGGGCAAAGACAATAGCTTGCAAAGAATCATAGCTCTCACCCTGACCGCTTCCCTCCCCAACAATGAAAAGTTCAGAAAACAACCAAATGTGTGCCTCTGAAATATGCCTAGTCAAGCAGTTGTTTCACTTCTGCCTGTTGAACATTTGGGTCGCCCGATGCAAATGTTAAAGCTGTGTTCAAACCAAAAAAAATAAAAATAATAAGCTGTCAGAGTAATTACTAAGAACATGCAAGGATTATACAAAGTAAACTGCAGCCTGCAAAAAAGAGAATTGCATGTTAGCTAATTGTTAATTTTAGCAATCGCAGTGGCTAATTACCACGGCACACATTGACTATTAGCTTGATGCCCCAGCACCTGCTTTCTCCAATGAACAGATTTCTTCATCGCTAGCACAGGAGCAAAATGTGTAATTATTGGCCATCATTGGGGCGATTTTTCAGTGATTCTTTTGTGCAATGTGAATAAAGCATAATGACATATTTTATTAGAGGGCAAATAGCTGTTTGTTAATGGAAATGATTTGAAATCCAAAAAACTAGAAGCTAGGAGCATGTTTTCAGTATCAGCATGAATTCAAATGTATTTTCTTTTAACTCTTTATAAAAGGAGCATAGAAATCAAATCTAAACGGAGTATAATATATTTAATGATATGTACAAACACAGCATTGATTAATTACCTCAAATGCTTTCAATGGTACACCATTTATTTTCTTTCAGTCATGTGTTAAATTTTAGTATTTCATATTTAAATTCTTATTTCTTGGTTGGAGAGTGTTGGCGAAGCTGGCCTGCGTCACACCTCATTTCCTACACCACTCTTTTTTTTTATTGGTATGCGTGGCACTGGTGGAGAGTGCTTCAAAAACCCAGCCAGGCTGCTCCCAGAACAAGGCAAACCCGTGTCTCCCTGAGAAGAAAAACCTGAATTAGGTTGCCATCCCTGTGTGTATGTGGGGAGAGGCATATTGTACCCTGCAAGTAAAGTGCCCTGAGGGTAAGACTAGAACTTTTGCAGGCTTGGAAATTACATTCTTTTGCCTTTCATGACAAAATTAATAGATCACCGTCACAGGAACCTAGTAAAGGATAAAAGCAATGTCTGTTATCTCAGGCATATGAATGATCATATATGAGTGTGTGTGTGCATCTGTGTGTGTGTGTGTGTGTGAATTTATCTACCTGAAAAACTACTTTCGTGCAACATAGGAAAATAGGATTTTGTTTTTGTTTTTTTGCTGCTGACCCGGCTGGTCTACCTCCGTCTCTGTTTTTTTCTCCTCCCATTTGTATTTTCAAAATGGATTAATAACACTATGGAGCTTAACCCTAATGTCCTCCAGAGCTCTCAAATGAAAAAAAAATCTGAGAGTGAATTAATGAAGAAATAATTCTAGCATGATTGAAAGATCACCCTTGTTTGGATGGGACTGGGGTGGGGGAACTGGTTTGAAGAGAATGTTTAATTCCACCTGTTTAATACCTTGTTTGTATTCTTCACTGAACACTCCGTGCTGAATTCCTCCTAAGCCATGACTCGAGAAAATACGCCTCTCGTCCACGGAGAAGATGAAAGGCTGTGCTTGAGACTCATGTTTGCCGAACATTCATCCCTCCCTTCCACTCCTGGGTCCGGTTATGAAAGTTGTGTATTTTCAAAGGTCACCGAAAGGCAACCGTCTCTGTTTTCTGAGCTTCGTGAATTCGCTCCTAATTGCCAGGGTTATTGTTTTATCGCCACTGTTTACAACAAACAGCGAGAAACTCCTTCGAGAAAGGGCATTTCCCCTTCTTGCCACAGGCTTCTCGGCTATTTTAAGATGTAGATAAGTTCAGTATTCAGGTTCACTGTTTGACCCATTAAACTGGTATTGAGGTATAATTTGTGTGTTTTCCCAGTACCACGGCACATAGAATGGGGTTCATTTCCACACGTTTGAATAAATTTATCCAGTTCAGTGAACCTGTTGTGAAGCTCAGCAAAACTCAGTAGGTGGCTTTAAAGTCCTGTAATTAGCCCATTACAGAAAATCTGTACTTTAGATTTTTGTACATTGGTTAATAAGCATAACATGCTTCATATATAAATAACATTACATTAAATGATGCAATATAAAGGAATTAAAGGCCAATAGAGTTAAACAAAATACTTGAAAGAGACTTCAAATTAGCATGTTTAATTCCAACTCACTGCACAGGAAAAGCCTCTTGTGCTTACTGTATGGGTTCCACATAGCTCAGGGCAACGTGTTTGGTGTCTAAGGTGCCAGGTCTCTCCCTTGCGTACCCTGCATGCCTTCTGTCCACTCTGGCTTGGATGGACTCACCTCCACCTCACTTCCTTTCATTTCTGATCATCCACAAGGAGGTGAATTGAAGAGGCAGAAGAAAAAAAGAAAAGAAAAAGGCCTTTAGTTTGCTGTGGCTTCCTGGGGTGATCTTTGCCTGAGCACTTCCTTCCTGATTCATGGGTCGAGTGGGCTGCCAGGCTCTTCCTCCTGCTCTGCCTGCCTCTCTCAAGTCTGTTTGACAATCACTTCAGCACAGAGTGCAATGGGAATGTCATGCGCAATGGAATTTACCTTCGGAGTTTCAAACATTTTATTAGAAATGTGACTGTCAAACAACCCTGTGTGGTATGGCCTCACTCTGGCCTACTTGAAAAAGTGTTTTTATAATTCTGGGGAATGAAATTAGATTTCCATTTAAATGGCCCCCATTGTGGTGTAACAGTAAAGTTCACCTGTTACTGCAGTCTAAGAATGAGTACCACATGTAGAAGGTGCATTATAGTTATATTATTAGAAACAGAAAATAGTTGGGCTGTAACACTCCCTATACTAGAATAGGAGCTCCATAAAGCCAAGAACTCTGGTGGTCTCATTTCCCCTTGTAGTCCCCTCGGCCTGAACAATTTACACATCCATTCATCCATCCATCCATCCATCCATCCACTCATCCACCTATCCATTTACTGGGTATCTACTGGACCAGACACCACAGTAGACGTTGGATATACAATGGTGAATTTAGCTGTTTTCCCTAATAAAAGACATTGTCTAATAGGCTATATATCAATGTCACAAAATCAAGAAATCAAATAGTGAATTTATTGAATCACGGAGCTGTCAAATTTACCAAATGCTGTGACTTACAAAAATATGGTTCTTCTCTTTGTAAATGTATAATTATATCTATGAGATTTTCTTCAGTTAACCAGTTTTCTTTTGTTCTTTATGGCAGTATTTTGAGGAAAGGTTAATGTTTTAAAGTCTAAGGATAGTGTGCTCTTCTTATGAATAACTTTTCTTTTACAGTTAATTGACAAATAAGAATTGTGCATATTTGTGGTATAATGTAATATTTTGATACATTTTTTATATTTTAGAATAAACAACATAACCACCACCTTATATACTTATTTTTTGTGATAGAAACACTTAAAATCTAATCTTTAATAAATCTTGAAATACACAATGCCTTATTTATTATAGTCATGATGTGTGTGTAACTGATCACTAACACTTATCCCTTCTGTCCAGCTGAAATATTGTATCTTTGGATCAACATTTCTCCTTTCACCATTTCTCCTTCTGCCCCCTCAACTCTTTGAAAACCACCATTCTTTTCTCTGCTTGAAAAAATTTTATATTCATAAGATATTTCATATTTTTGCCCAAAATTAATTATTTTTCTTAAAAATATTTAGATTTATGCAGAATTCTGTAAAGTTATTCACAGCTTTGTCAACTACTTAGCACTTACAAGATTTTTTTTTACCAACTTTAAACATTTTAATTTCTGTGAGGTCTGTTGACTGGGTTGTGATGTCATTGCTTCATCTCTGTCTTCTCACTGTTAGTGTTGTTAGGGGTTTTGATTAATTAAAAAAATTTTTTTTGCAAATTTAGGGTTATGGTAATGTGTAAGTCAAATTTGAAGTTGCATTATTCACTTCCTCATGCCAATCCCTCTGACCCTTGTCTCTTCTTCTCTGCATCTTTGAATGTATTTCCCCTTTCATTTCAAATCTTTGATGCACTACAGCCAGGGAAAGCTATCTCAGTTTCTCCTTATTGGAAAATAAAAAGTGACCATTTTATACTCAGCTACTTCTAATTTCTGTCATTTTTTTTCCAATTATAACTCATGATCAATATTCTTTTTATAATTATTCAGGGGCATGGTGGGCATAATTTTTGTCTCTAGCAATTAAAATTTTAAATTTCAGCATTATACATGGGATGAGATTCTTCCAATTGACTTAGAACTTTTTCTCAACTTTCTGAATATCATTTAGAATTTCTTTCATCTTTAATCATTTTTACATTCTTTCACCAGTACCTCAAATGGCATATCAACTTTCATTGTGTATGACTAGTAATTAATATCCAAAGATCTCTGCATTAGTTGCTCTGAACCCTTCTTTAGCAATTTCATACTTAAAAGAATAAATGTAACCTTAAGTAAAGATTTTGTTTATTTGCTTGTTTGTTTGTATGTTTCTGTAGTGCAATGGTGCTGGGAATGAGCTAGGAAAGTTCTTAATCACTGAGCTACATTCTTATTAGGGTTACTTGGTTACTGACTTTTAGATACCCTTTTCTGATATACTCCAAAAGGTAAAAAGCATCCTATGACCCCTAGCTCTCAACAACAGAATATCCTTAAATTAGCATTATGAAGACAAAATTAAATTAATCAACTGAACTTCCTAGAAACCACAAAAACCTGTTAAAATATTTTATCCAATACAATTCACTGTATAAGTTACAAACAGAAAAATAATCCTCTCTAGTAAGTTTGCTAAATATGAGTGCCATTTCAGAAAATTATTTTTTAAAAGATTTTAGAGCTAAAAACCAACCAACCAGACAAAAAAGCTATATCATAACCACACAATTCCTGCCCCTAAGGAGTTTATAAATGGAAATGACAGACAATAATCTAGGACCCACATTTGACAGGATCATGATGCCGGAAGGGGATATCTTGTGGATCAGACTTCATTAGGGAGGCCAGGTCTGATAGAGCATAATTAACTAAGCAATGCTAAGGTAAGTAGGGGAGGCTCTCAAGAAGAGAGAGAAGCATTAGCAAAGCCTAAAACACAGTACACATCTAGGGAATCCTCTATAACAACAAAATGAATGAATGATTGATTCATTGTTAGAGACTGAAACTACTCTGCATTTCATCACAAGACATCCATCTGTCAAGCTAAGGGGTAAATTTCACCTGTCTAAGGCAGAGTATGCTAGGAAGGCCTTCCCAGCTGAGAGCATTAGGGGACACACTGAACTCCCATCTCACCTATTTGCAGTCCTGCCTCACAGTTTTATTAGAAATGCATGTTAAAGGAATACAGGGAAGATTTGGCCATAGTCACAGGCATTGACAACTATCACCAGCTCTCTCAAAATGAGCATTCTTAGAGAATAGTATTGCTAGACTTTACTTTAAATAATCCCACAGAATATCAGGTCGCCAAGCATTTGCTGCAGCAAGGGTTATTTTCATAGATTTTACCTCTCCAGTGAGGGACATGAGAACCTTTTTTGAGTGGTACGTAAAATGTGGAATGTAGGAGACCACCCCAAACCCACAACATTGTAATCGTAGAATACAGGATCTAGATACATGCATTTTTATAAATCTGTTAGGTAATTTTGCACCCTAAAATTTGAGAACCACTAGTAGAAATACTAAACAAATAAACTTGCAGAGTTTACCAGCTGGGATGTGGCCTATTTCTTTGAGTGAGTTGTTCAGTCTTACTCTCTCCTTCACGTTGGGAATTTTGAGTCAGGACTAGGGAACTTGCTGTCACCTTCTTCCTATTATATCCTATGAACACCAAGGAGAAGTCCACCCCAGAAGCCATGTTCTGGGATCTAGGAGTCTTCTTGGACTCACTTTGAGCATGCCAAATCTTGGGGTTTCCTGGGCCTCAAGGCTATAGGGCCCCAAGCCCCAAAAGGTTCAGGCACCGTCTCATTTGTTCACATGTGGCTGCCTTCTCAGATGAAAGCCCAGCTCTTGCTCGTCTGTGTGAGTGCATCCTTCCTCAGGCATGGAGAGCTCTAGTCACGCCATCCTTCTTCCTAGCTATTGAGCCATCAGCATTGCTTAGTTTACTATGCTCTACCAGACCTGGCCTCCCTAATGAAGTCTGCTCGATATCACCACCTCAGCTTTCTACTGTTCTTCAGTTGCCCCTACCACACACTTCACAGAATTAAGTAGAGATGAAACTGCAATTATTTCCTACTCGGATCACTTTTCAGGAATCCCATCCCAAGGAAGTAGCCAAAAAGCCAAAAGATAGTTATCATTGTCTCTTTACTACAAGGAGATGGCAAATATCTATCATTTGGGACATTATGCAGAATTTCCTTTGGTTTCTAGAGATTCACAGTCTTTGGTAGGAATCTGTGTTGTCTGATAATCATGGTTTAAAAATAATTATTTAAACCCACCAATTCCTACCCTGTAAAAGAGAAGACTGAGCTTCCTTAATGGCACCATCTTACAGGAATAATTGATTTCCTGATTGTATGTGAATGAGCTTCACTTTGTGTGGCTGTGGCATTTTTTTCTGACACTACAAGTGAGTTGGCCACCTCTTGGGTGTGCTGAGAAGAAGCAAGTAGCTAAGGTGTGGTGGAAATGCATATTTAGATGATTTACTAAGCCAGCTTTTATTGAGCACTTACTATCTATCATGCCCTCAGTAAGCACTGGTGGTATAGAGAACTGGATCTAGGATCCTACCCTTGTGTTGTACAAAAGACTAGTAATAGAACCAGAAGTATTTTCAGAACATTGTAATAAATCAGATATGAGTTGACAAAAGTAGGCTAATGCCTCAGAACTTAGGGCATTACCTTCTAAGGCACACCCTTCTCTTTATCAATTTGCCTATTTGTTAAGGTCCTCTATTGACAGATGGGAAAGGGGCTCTTTTTCTAATAAGCATGTTAGAAATACATTTTGTCAGCCCTGTTTGCAAAGCAACATTTTCCTACACATGTAGGCACTTTCATCTCTAATTCTTGAAACAACCATCATCGTCCCCAATTTACAGATGGAGAAAACAGGGCTTAGTAAGATCACACAGCTTACTCAAGGTCACCCAAGTCCAAGCCTACACTGTGTGTTGATTGAGAGATGGTTGAAATGAGTTACTACATTACATATTTAATTGCTTCGCAGAGTATCCTTGGTGGGAAGAAAAAAGATCCCAGCTGAGGCGCTGGCTAGTTTATCTTTAATCCAGACAAATCCAAAGCGCTGAAAATTGCTTACTATCTGAAAATTGCTAAGAACATTAGACAAGATCCGCACTAGGGGTACACATATGACTGAGTAGTGACAGCACTTGCTTCATATGCATGAGGCCAGGGGTTCAATCTCTAACGCTGGGGGGGAAATTTTTAAATGCAGACTATAGAGCTGTGTTTTACAGAGTTGAATCTCTCCTGGAATGTTCGTAGTTCCATGATTGTGTGGGGTACTTCACCATTTATAATAATCACTAAAAAATGTTTTTTCGCAAATAACTTTTACCAATTTATCCACTCAATCAATGGGTATGACATTTATTCAAAAAGTGTTTAGTGTATGTTTACAATGTATAGGGCATTGAAATTTCCTCAGACATGGATCCCACTCACAGGATCCCACTACAGTCCAGCAGGGATGGTAAAATATACACAAACTCAAGCAGTAGGAGGCAGGTGTAGTGACTCAAACCTGTAATCTCTGCATTCTGGGAGGCTGAAACAGAATGACTGCAAACTCAAGCCCAGCCTGGCAAATTTAACAACTGAAATAATCCCAGTCTCTATCTATCTATCTATCTATCTATCTATCTATCTATCTATCTATCCATCCGCATATGACCAGGGATGTAGCTTAATGCAAAGGTCCTGGGTTCAACCCTTACTACCAATTTTTTTTAAAGGTAAGGAAGTAAATTGCTCCTCTGATGTAGAAGATGGAGCAATGCCTTCCAGCTAGGAAAGCTTTGTGGAGAGTGATATAGATCTTCTAAGAGGAGAAGGAATCAGGTGCACAGAGTGGGAGTGAGGAGAAGACACCCAGAGGGGAGACCCAGCCCAGGCAAAGGCAGTTTGGAGGAAAGCAAGGGCACACAGAGGGGGTGAAGGCAGCCCATGTGGGTGAACTACAGTGAGGCCCTCACTTAAGAGTTTCCTTGCAACAGAAAAAGAAAGGTTTTCTTTTAACTCATACATGCAACACTAACAGCATCCCTATGTAGGGTTTATACTCAGTTTTTTAAAGAGGACGGTTGTATGGTGGTAAATATTTCCATCAAGGGTATTGGAGAATACTATGCCAATGATGCAAAACTTCTTGCTGAGATTGACAGTGTAGCATGTAACAGATTGCCACTATATGTGTTTTTTTTGGTGCCACCAGGGATCCAACCCAGGGCCTCGCCCATGTTAGGCAAGTGCTCTACTGCTCTTCTAACCCCATGTCCTCTTTTGTTTTATGAACTGTCATTGAAGCTATCTGTTTGCTTTTCAGTGACATGATGAAATTTTAGGTGATTACAATGAATTGTTCAAAAGATCACCATGCCTGTGAATTTATTCTTAGTAACGATAATATGAGGACACAGTTGATGTTTCTATGTGTAACATACCAATATCTTCACTAATGGCATTCTCTATATAGAACCCACATGTGTCCTACAAAGATGTGGAGGAGATTTTCCCCTTTGTTCACCACTTCTTCTCCTTCAGAAAGCTTCAACAGAAATATGTCAGAAATAATTAGAAAAATGTTATAACTCACATTCTTTTATCTCATACATGTAATTTTAAAACTGACATTTTATTCTTATGCCAGCTACCTGGATCTACTCTAAACCATTTCAAATATTAGCACTATGGTTATGCTTTATCATTTGTTCCACTGAAAAACAATCATGAGGAATTAAAATGAGACAGGAATCACGTGGGGTCCTTCCTGGCTAGTTAGTGACTATGCAATTTGCTGAAGACCTCAAGGAGGGTCATCAAGGAAAAACAGTAATTTAGTGGCCCGGTACTGACCTCAGGGCTCATGGTGAAGGAGCATAGCTGACAATCCTTGCTTTTAGAGTAAAGGATTGTCATTTGCTTGCTATATGAGAACGTCACCTTATTCAGATTAAATTAGCAGTAACACATTTGGAACAGTACCCTGCTGCTGTTATAACATTTGGCAGAAATTTTGGCAACACTCAATAGAAAACTAGTTTCAGTCAAACGTGTGATGTGAGCTGGGCCTGCTGGTGCACACCTGTGGTGTCAGTACAGCACTTGGGAAACTGAAGCAGGGGCATCATCGCAAATTCAGGGCTACCCTTGACTGGGTAGCCAGTCCCTGTCTCATAAAGTAAAAAAGAGTAGTATGTACCTAGGTTTTAGGCAAAATGAAAACTGGGGCTTTTTAACTGCATGAAAAAATAATCCAAATAGCATAAAGTTAAAGACAAAAATATACTCTTATGCTAGAAAAGTTGCATGGGAAAAAACTGTAAGTTCTTGCAGTTTTAGATATTATGCAGAAAGTGTACGTGTAAAATGTGTGCAGGACTGGATAAGAAGGACTTAAAATGTGGAAAAAGAAAGCGTAAGGAACTGGCTGAAGTGGTTACATCTAGATGCAAGGACTTGTTACTGGTGGTTAGGGGGTGAAAGAAACTTTTCTTTTTAGCTGTTCAAATATTTAACTTTTAATGGACCATGTATTATCTTGAAGTGTTTTTAAATTAAAAAATAACATGTGAAGGCATTAATGAAATGTTCTTAGCATTTGTAGTGTTGGCTTTTTGGCTTATTCACTATGTGCTTGTCTCAGAAAAAAAAAGTTCTGGAAGTTGTTGGTTTACAAATCAGTGAATAAATAGATACACAAAACCCTGTGAGAAAGCAGTTGGGGTGAGATGGGGTGAGGGGAATTAAAATATTTCTCTGCTTTGGTAATTTCACTCATCCCTTTTTTATATTCCACAATCTAAATCTCATAGACTATCTCTGCATATTTCATAATTTCAGTTTTACCCAACTCATCCACCTTATAATTATGAATATATGGACATAATTAACTGAATCACTTTGAGAGAGAGATAGAAAAAAATACCCTACTTAAGGCTAATTAGATGAATCATGAATGCCTGGAAGAATGCATTTCAATAAGGTAAAAAAACTTTGGATAAAAATTTAATGAAGTTTCCAATTGCATTTGACCACAGAGAATATTGATAAGTGTTCACACAGATTATTAAATTGTATTGATTTAGGATCCCAAGCTCTAAACACTGCCATTGCTTCCATGGGGAACCTGATTGCACTCACATGTCACATTCATAAAAAAGCATGGAGCACTAATTGGGAGTCTCCCGCCATCTGCACACTTGCTTCCAGGCGCACATGAAATGATCAATGGAAGGCAGGGTCAATCCAGGCAGACTGTGAGTGAAATTAAAATAATAAAATGTCTAAACATTTAACTGCAAATAGGAAATCTTTATACCCACCCACACCCTATTCTGTAGCATAAAGCTAAGGCACAATTATTCATATACCTCAAGTAATTTGCAGGCTCCATACAAAATCTCATTTAAAATAAGAAATTGCTATTTCTGCACATTTATTCTACCAAATGCCAGCTAATTGCTGCAATGGCCATTATAAAGAATAATTTTCGCTTAGTGGAAAAAAAAGGAATGAAGAGAACATTTTCTGGTTTTGTTCCACTGCGAAGGCTCTATTCAGTGAATACTGAATGCACAGCGTTTCACTGCTACATTTATTATGCTGAGAGGTCAAGTATTACACAGCATCTTGTATTACGCTTTGCATGCTAAGTATTTCACTTCACAAATTGACCCTCCGGTGTACTTACTACATAATGCTTTAAAAACCCAGCTAAAACGCAGGACAATTAGCAATACTTTCACTCCCAGTTAACAATGGGAACACCAATGTAGGTGATTGCATTTACAGTGTAGCTTTCTTCACAAAACATTTTTGACACATTAAGGTACTTCGGAATTGTGCAGTACCAGTCCTCTCTTGTGAATGGCTTTCCAGCATTTGCAGAGAGAAACAGTGACTGTATGTTAGAGCTTAATTGAAAAGAATTCAGCCATGGCCTATGAAGCACCAATTAGGGTGATATTATATCATAAAAAGCTGTAATATCCATTTTCAGACTTGTGCATCAGCCAATACAAAGTAGGAGACAATTAAAAAGGTATACAGTTTAAACTCTTGAAACTGTTAAATTTAATTAGGAGTTCAGTATGGGGGGGGGAAAGTGGGTGAGTGGGGGGCTGTGGCAGGGAAAAGAAAGTTCTCTGTAGGGCTGGAAGACCAGCAGGCACTGACAACCCAAGAGGACTAGAGAAGTTGGTCTTTCCTTGAACTACTTTGAGGTGATGTGAGTGTGGGGAGTGTGCTTTGCCCAACAACTAGTTTGTGAGATTGGATGAATATTCATGTTAGTGCCACTTTCTAGTAATTCTGGTGTCTGCTGACATCTGGCAAGGAAGAGCGGGTGGCAGAACCAGATCCAGACCAGGGAAAAGGGAGCGCAGTATTGATGTTCTCTTACACACACAGTTCAAACACAATTAAAGGGGAGTTAACTGCATTGCTTCTCACGCAGAAAGACACAGATAATTGTGAAATAAAATGGACATGGCCAGATTGGTAGAAGTGTCTTTGCAGGCTTGGCTCTGAACACAATATTTAAATACTGGAACCTGCATGAAATCCCTTTTTGAGGTGACAGCCGGCAGGTAATTATCAGTAAAACAACATTATCAAAGTTCTCGTGCATAGCGTGTTTGACTGACTGGAGTGCTTCTTCTTACAAATCCCACTAATATCCATTTCAATCTGCTTTAATATGTTCACAAGTTAGGGCTTATTTTGAACTCCACTGGGTAAATGAGGACAGCACACTTTAAATTTGCATACTATACACATTCCTTTCATTTATAAAGGGTTTCCAGTGTGTTTTTTTAAAAAAAGAAATTAATCCAGAATCCAAAAATAATGTCTTCTCTATAACTAGAATGAAAATAGAAAGAAACTCATTTATGTACTGTATTTATCCCATTTGGCATTATACAACAGATTTATGAAAATGATCTTTATTATGTTTGAAGAAAATATTTTAATATTTTATCCATGATAATGCAGTCAAGAGGATTTAAAAATGCCAATGGAAAAGTCTCTATTTCTGATTTGAGGAGGTCACTCACATTTCTTCTTTCTCAGCCAAGTCTTCATGATCTTGGACTTCTCAGCAGCAAAACAACAAAGAAAGAAAGAAAGAAAATGCACAAATGAAAACACAGCACCTTGCTGAAAACCCTGGGATGCCCAGCTCTCCAACCTGTGAATGCCAGATCATTCTAAAGACATCCTTTCCACTTTGGAGCAGTACCAGATACTCACTTGTGGTTCCCAAGCCTTGAATTAAATTAGGACTTTAATAAAATAGTGATCAAGTACCACAGAAATCTGGAGCAAGGTCACAATAAATTGTAAAGGCTGTTTTTGTTTCCCTGGTTGAATGTGTAACAAGAGGCATATTTGTAATGGGCAATTGTGCCTTCGAAAACTGGGTCAGTTAACAGACCCTAAGGTGGTAGTGACATGAAGATGTTTTCTCTTAATGAAAATGGAGCCAAATAATGAATGTGATTAATGTAAGATGGATTTCAAGGGATATGAATGTGAAGGGTTTTAGATAATGCTCATGCAATTCCATAGGAATTGTACACTGAGCAATCTAGATTCTAGATCTTTCTGTCCAATCCTTGTTCTGCTATGATCTCCTTTCCTAAATGAACAAGATGAGAGAGGTTCCATTTGTAGATTTTAATGACAATTCAAAATCTTGTTGTGTTAAGATTCTTCATAGATGACAAGAAATTTTGCAAATGTTTCCTTAAGTTCATTTTTCTAACTAACAGTATTTCTGGAATTCTCATCCTATGAGAGGGCTGAGAGAATTAATTAGCCTGTGTGGTCTACAACTGATTTGATGACGAAAATTGCACCTGAGGTATCAAAGATCTATTTTTATTCTTTTCTGCAGTGAAAGAAATTCTTCTTTCTTGACCAATGTTGGTATCAGTACCTCATTTTTTCCTCTTTTATAGTGTTTTATCTTATTTTGTACATAAAGATCACTCTACTGCTGAAGAAATAATCAAAGTTTCCTTCCTTTCATTATAAACACTCAGTAGTTACTTGTTCTTATGCAGATGTGGGCCAGTAGGAAATGCAAAGGGGTCAGTGGGCAGGTTGTAAACCACATGGGGTGGGGCAGGGGCAAGGGTTTTGATGAGCTGGTCTGTGTAGTTTCTTGGCCCCAGAGATTTTGGTCATGCAGAAATGTAATTTTAAACTTCTAAGACCTTCTAACTTCTTACAGAGAAGATAGAAATGTGTGTGTGTGTGTGTTTTCCTGATTTTTTTAAACACTATGATAAAAATAAAACACATTTATGGTTCAAGTTTGGCCCATGGGTTACCAGTTTACAAACTTTGATAAAAATCACCTTCTTAAAAACTCTTTCTTCTTTATATTAATGGACTCTCAACATCATTTGTATTTTTATAGGCATGAAATTACAAAATACTAATTTTGAACTGCTGAATGGGGCAATGGTAACCAGGCAGGGCAGATATTTCTTTTAGAACCTGCATTTTCTTAACCATCTGGAATTAAACCATATAGCCAGAAGGTACCACCTGTGCTTCACTGTTGTGATTCACTAAATAGCTTGATGATCTTGGTTAGAACACATTAGTCTATAACTTGGTTTCTGATTTTAGGTGTGTGTTTCTGTATGTATTATCTGACTTAAGCTGCAGGAGTCTCATCAGAAGGAGCAAACCAGGTGATATTGCTGTTACAATCACCTCACAATCTCTGTGATTCAGACAACCAAAGTGTCTCATTTATTCTGTGAGCCCAGCATGTGTAACCTGGGTGCTTCTATTCATCATTGTCACCTACAGGTCCAGGCCAAAAGAAATGCTCACGAAGTGCTTCTGTCACCACCAAGGCAGGAAAAGAGAATAAGGCAGATCACGTGCTGGATTCTAGAACTCTTGTATGGAAGAAACACATAACTTCTGTTTATGCTTGTTGATCTTAGAGTTTCCATGAAGAAATCTCTGAAAATAAAAGGGGGGAAAGAGGGATTAAAAAGAATGTGTTATATCACATATCAGAGTTTACCATAAAAGCTCTAAAAGCAAATCAGGTATTTTCAGAGGAATAGAAAAATCAGTAGCTCAGAATGTAAGAGCCAGAAATAGATCCCTATATGAGAATTTATGGATGATAATCAAACTCAGAGGGAAGTATTGGTTGTTTTTAAATGGCATAGAAAAATCAAGTTGAAATCCCAAAATATAAAAATGAGGCAAATTTCCCAAAATAATACAAAAAATTTCAGGAAGATTAAAAACTTATAAAAATATAATTGTCTATCATATAGATAGATAGATATAAAATTGTTTTGCTTCTTTTTTTCCTTTCTCCCATCCCAATTGTTCTTTCCTTTTGAGCAGTTTCTTTGCCCTTTTACTTTCACAAAAGCTACTGTATATTTTGAATCTTACTTACTCTTTCTCTTTTTGCACTAGGGAGACAATATGATGATTTATTTTACTTATCAGTATGATCCGAAGTTGCATCCATTTACCTATAAAAGCTGCAAGTGAGTTTATTCTTCTTTATAGCTGAGTAATATTCCATTGTAGAAAAAAATACCATTTTTTAATCCATTTGGGTTGTTTCCAAGATTTAGCTATTATTAATTGTGCTACTATAAACATAGGTGCACATGTATTGCTGTGGTATGATGTTTTTAATTCTTCTGAGAAAATACCCAGAAGGGGAATAGCTTGATTGATGGGACCTCCAATTCAAGTTTTTTGAGGAATCTCCACATTGTTTTCCACGGTGGGTGAACAAGTCTACACTCCCACCAATGGTGGAGAAGAGTTCTTTTTTCTCAACAACCCCATCAGCAGTTGTTATTGGTTTTCTTGATAATAGCTATTCTTTCTGGTGTGAGATGAAATCTTAGTGTTGTTTCAATTTATATTTCTCAAATGGTCTGTGATGTTGAAATTTTTTCATGTATTTATTTGCCATTTGTGTTTCTTCATCTGAGAAGTATGCATTCATCTTAGATGCCCATTTTTGAATTGGGTCTTTGAATTTATGGAGCATAATTTTTTTCAGTTCTTCATATGTTCTAGATAGAAGTCTTTTGTCTGAGGGACAGTTGGCTAGTTATTTTTCCCACTGGTTTGTCTTCTCACACTGTTGGTGGTTTCTGAGCAGCTCCTTTGATAACAATATGAAATATATTAACCATTGTTAACCTATTATTTTGTTTTGAAATTCTGTATCATAATTTTTATTCTTTTTTCATTTTAAAATTAAAAAAATAAGAATAGAAGAATTAGGCTGAATATATAGCTCAGTGGTAGAGTATGTGCTCAGATCATAGTCCTTGCATTTAATCCCCCACACCAAAAAAGAAAAAAAAGGATGCACGGGGAAGACTCTGTAATTAAGACAGTAAATGCAGAAACTGTATAAAAGAAAAGCTGTGTCAGGCATGGTGGCACAAGGCTATCTCCCAGTACTCTGAGGGGCTGAGACAGGAAGATCATAACTTCAAGTCCTACCTATGCAACTTAGTGAGATCCTGTCTCAAAATAAAAAATGGAGTCAGAATGTAGTTCAGTGGTAAAGCACCCCTGGGTTGAATCCCTGGTGCAGAAAAAAATGATGTACAGTGATGTACCTCAGTTCAAGAGCTTAATTCATTCCACCATTCTGGAAAAGGTGGCCACATTCATGTTTGTCCAGGAGGTCACTACAGTGTTTGTCACCCAATGCAGAGTTTGCCAACAAAAACAAAATTTTGTTAAACAGTTCTGTTTGCAAACCAAATTGTTTGCAAACAAAAGCATTCATGAAGCAAGGTATCACAGTATACTGTATATTTAGCTATATTATGATATATGTATTTTAAACAACAAAAAATGAAGCAGATTTTAGAAAAACTATTTTAACACAAAATAAAAATACAAGATTAATTTATAAGCTGTTCCAACATATAACCCAAAGGAAAAATAGTCAACTTGCAGAGGAATAAAACCAGACGGCTTTTAAATTTACAAAAGGATATTTAAACTCATTACTAGTTAGGAAAATAAAAATTACAATAAGAATGAAACTTACACCTTTCAGTCTGGCAAAAATAACAGTAACATTATTATTCATTTTGATATGGATCCAGGGGGAAATGGTGCCATCATTGCTGCTGGTGGAAATGAGAACTGAGTGTGTTTTGGAAAATTACCTGAAACACTTATTAAAATTCAATATTTATACCCATTTGACTTAGATTTCATATTTTTAGAAATCTGCTCATACAGATAAAGCCCAGGTACACACAGGGACACATGTTTAAGGTTAATCACAGCTTTGTCCAATGTATCAAAAAGTTGAAAGCAAAATGAATCATAGTACATCTGCACCACTGAAAAAGTAGAAAATGAAGAACTGTATCATTCAACTTGGAGGAGTTTCCATGAGGTATTTCTTAGCGATGATGGAAATCAGGGGGAAGGGTTATATAATAAAATTCTGTTTTTATAAAATATGGCTCAAAAGTTCTAAGTCTAGAACTACATACATATGGATAGACTATATATACGGAGATACATGCTAATTCCATATGGCCATTATCATGGGGATGGAGGCAGCAGGAAAGGAGGTGGGAAGGGAGGAGTATTAAAAGAAAAACAGTCACACACAAAAAAAGTTACGTATGCTGTAATTCCCTTTATTCATCAATACAAACATTTGCATATAGGGTGTACATGTATGTAATCTCTAAATACAATGAAAATGTGAATTTGAGTACATAAGGCAAAGGACACATACCAAACTAATGCCTCTTGACTATGATTCGGGCTTTAGATTGAAAGAGGTCCATCATTATCCCACCAAATGTGAGGGAGGACTTAAACTTTCAACACCTGCTGGCAGGTACTTCCCAGAGGGTGGCACCCACTGGCAAAGTTTCTCAGTGTTTGTAAGAGGCTGCCACTTTGGTTGTGTGTCTGTTGGAACTGTGAAGTATACGGACCTGCCATCAACCCAATCCACTCACCCTTACTCTTCAGGTTCTTATTGTAGGAAATGACTTCAAACTCCGTTATCCACATGCATTGGAGTTTTGCCCACTGGCTGAGCATCTAAGTAGGAGACTGGCTTTGTTATAACTGCTGTTAAAACGTACTTCTAATAATGATGGTCTAACTGGGTTTGTTCCCTCAAACTGGTAGGACTGGAAAATCTGTTTTCAAAAAGATTTGCAATAGAAATTAACATACATTTGGGGCTGGATCTTCTAGAAAAGCCAAAACCCCTCTTTCATACCAAAGCACACCCAAAGAAGTTATTGAACTTGGTTGCAATGAGAATATTTTCAACAGTGAGTGGTCTTCCTGTAGCAATGAAGAAACTGCTTTTCCTTAAACATGGACTTTGTTACCTGCACAAGCTATTTTCATCTTCTAGTTAACCACATTGTAGCAAGAAGAGGAGCTGACACATTTTAGATCCCCATCACTTAGTCCTTACTATTGACCCAGACTTCCACATCCTACCTGTTTGGTCTGAGTCTATTGTGGTGCATGTCCAGTGACTCGAGGCGAGTCACTTTCACCATCTGGAGCCCAGGGCGCCATGTGTTTTCCAACACCTGACCTCAGAGAACCTGTTCTTTTTGCTTAATATCACAAAATCTGTAATTAGGAGCTTGTGTATATGGTTTTCTTTCTCTTTCTCTTTCTCTTTCTCTTTCTCTTTCTTTCTTCTTTCTTTCTTTCTTCTTTCTTTCTTCTTTCTTTCTTTCTTTCTTTCTTTCTTTCTTTCTTCTTTCTTTCTTTCTTTCTTCTTTCTTTCTTTCTTTCTTTCTTTCTTTCTTTCTTTCTTTCTTTCTTTCTTCTTTCTTTTCTCTTCCTTCCTTCTTTCTTTCTTTCCTTTCTTTCTTTCTTCGTGTGTGTGTGTGTGTGTGTTTGAGACAGGGTCTCACTATACAGTTCAGGCTAGTCTCGAGCTCACTTTGTAGCCTAGGCTGGACTCAAACTCACAAGGATCCTCCTGCTTCAGCCTCCCAAATGACGGGATTATAGGGGTGCACCACCACGCCCAGCTGCTATTTTTCTAATGGTATGTCTCTTCCACAAAAGTCTAATCTCTATGTGTACAGAAGCAATATATTGTAGAACCAACACTTAGCATGGGACTGGACACACTCAAATTCTTCAATATATGTGACTCTCTAAATGAGTGAAGGCTTTGATTTTTAAATTAGGCCATAGTTCTGTCCCTTTGCTCAAATTTATCTAGCAGATTAAGTGCCCAGGTGAGGGCAGCTATGTTCTAGAGTTATGCTGAAAAGAAATTGGACCTATTAATCACAGTCCCATACATATAAAGAGGTTTGACAAATGTCTTTTCACCTATAGCTTTGCCTTTCAGCAGAACTATAGTGTATTCAAGGTAGTTACTTGCTGTATATGCCAAAGATTTTCTATCTCCCTTTCTATTTTTACCTGAGTCTCGAAATTCAAGCAGTAATTGAAACATGGAGGGAAAAAGAATTGTCTAGTCTTCTTATTTACAAGATAAATCTTATATAGAGACTCAGTATTTTTATGTCTAAGATTATATCTGTATAAATATACATAGCTGTGGGTGGAAGGAAGGAGTGAACAAGTGAAAGAAGGAATGAAGAAAAAAGGAAGAAATAAGATTTGCCCTACACCAAGTGATGAAAGGAACTAGCGAGACCTCCCTGTCAGGCTATGGGTTAACCTCTGTGCTGGGCCCCAGCTCCACCAGGCCCCCAGTCCGTGCAGCCTCAATTGTCTGCAATGTACCCCTGAGCCCAGTAGACTGGAAATGGGCTGAGCGATGATCCCCTTCTAACAAGCAGACAAACTGGGCCTTAGAAATTGTGCCATATTCTTTCAGCTTCCAAATTCTTCCCACCAAAAGTAAATCTTCTCTTCTTGTTGGTTACTTTTTTGTTAGTAGATTGTCCTGTAAAGTCTTTTCCCAAAATCATCTAAATCAGATTATCATTGTTCAGAATTTTCTTGTTAGTGAAATGACTATAATTTAATGTTGCTCATGTGGTTTTATTTCAACAAAACAGTTTTTAAACAGGTAAAGATTTGAAAGCACTATGCTCCAGTTACAAGAAACAAAAAATTCAATCAAATAATAAAGAAAATATTGACCTTTATAATTACATCTTAAATTTCATGTTCGATATGAAGACATAGAGGTGAATTAAAAGAGGATATCATTACAAACCATTTTATGAAACAAAACTCTCCTCCAGATGGAGAGGATGTAGATGTGGTTACTCAATATAAAGCCAAAGCTCTGTCTACCAAAGAACAGACATGCAGTTATTGATCTGGAATTGGCACGATGACAAACTCCTCTGCCATTCTTTCTCTCCCCAATTAAGGTGTCTCTCTTGAACTGACTGAAAGCTGTTTGATAAGTGTACTTTTTTTCAAGATAGTGTGCTCAGTTGGGGGTCTTTTTATTAAACTGAAATTCCATCATTAGCTTTGACTAGCACCAGCTGCTGTATAAATTCTGTGTTGATGTAGACCTCCACTGGTATTTCAAATATTGCAGGTGAGTCTCTGACTCCAAAATCCTCAATCATTTAGTATGAATAATTAGCATCTGATAAATGCAAAATAGAAAGCACTCTCAAATTAGAAGACACTGAGGTCACATTTCTATCTTAACCTCTCAGTTCACTGTACCAAATAGGACTTTAACTGCAAAAAAAAACCACCAGAAAATGTCTCTAAATCTCTGTTTTGTAGTTCTTCTCTGTGTCTGATGTGAAATGGGAGAGTTAAGATTGTGATAAAATCTTTTAGTCTTACAGGACTAAAGTTAGAAGACAGCATCCAAGCACCTGCACATTTTAGTATTTACCTGAAGATTTAATTCCAGATGACTTCCCAAGCATGTGGTTGGGGTCCATACTCTCTGGGACTGTTTTCCCCTTTGAACAGTTCATGTCTATCACTTTCAACACAAAGGGAAATATTCCATGCATGTGTCTAATATTATTTTTAAGAGATAAACAGTAAAAAATATAGTATGAAACAATTCTGGGAATTTTTCATAGGAAAGTTCTTCATAATGTTGAATTTATAGAAATAAATTCATCTTTGCATGTGTTTGTTACATTTCAGGAGATATATTTTAAATGATTTGAAACTATAAAATAACAAAATTCACTAAAATAAAACATACCATGATAGTACAGTGATAAAGAGCAGAGTGTTCTGGAGATCAATTCCTGAGCCTCAGTTTCTTTATCTGTAAAACGGAGATAGTATCAGATTAAAGGGGTTATTTCAAACACAGTTACAATGTGGGTATGATGTTTAGTATAGGATAGTATATTTGTTTTAAGTTTATGCATTACAAATTACTGCATCCTTAGTGGTAAAACATTCACTTAGGGCCTCACATTTCCTGTAGGTAGGGGCACAGCTTAAACATGTCCCCTGCATCACAAGGGTGCGGGCAAGATGTTTCCTGGGCTGGGTTCTTACCTGAAGGCTTGACTGGGGAAGGAATCTCTTCCAAGCTCACTCAAGTTCTCAGCAAAACCTATTTCCTCTGGCAGTAAGAGTGGAGGCTCCAGCCTTCTCCTGGCTACTGGCTGAAGTCAGCTCAAAAATCCTCACCACGTGTGCTTCCACTACAGGGTCACTTACTTCAAGTGAATAAGGGGTCCTTAGGTGGTAGCAAAGCAGTCTTCCATTATCTAATACAAACACAGGAAGGACACCCCAGCACTCTTACCATAGTCATGTTGGTTCCCAGCAAACTGCAAGGTCCTGCCCACACCCAAGGGTGAGCACCAAGAAGCAGGGATCATCGGAGGCCATTGTAGAGTCTGTGTACTACATATACTGAGTGAATGAATAAGAGGTATGTGAATAAAATGATAAATAAGTGAATTTGGAGTTGAGTGGTGTAAGCCATGGATCCCTTGAGCAACAGAAAAGAAAGGCAATAGTTCAAAATATAGTATAAACAGGTAGACAGTAAACTGCCTAGTTGACGTCATAACATAAGTGTGCACCCTTTGTGAAAATAATGTGCTAAAGAGTTATGGGGGCTGGGCTTTGGGGTTCAGAGAATATCAGAGTAAGTTCTCAGGGGTGATGCAGAATGGAATGAGTAAGGAAAAATGGGGCTCTTGGTCTCACTTTGAAGTGGTGCTTTGTCTACAACTGGAGCAAAAGGAGAAATTAAAAAATAAAACAGTAAAATATAGTTATATAAACTTTTAAATTCTAAGCAATTAAAAGTAACAATAAAAATTTTAAAAATTATGGTAAGTGGAAAACAGAGTTATATCTAAGTATATGAAAATATAGTCAAACACGTATATAAACACTATCAATATCCCTAATGTATAAATGGGCAAAGGGTATGATTGTGTGATTCATTCACAAGAAATATAAATGGAAAAATAAATTTTTAAAAGTTTAAATATAATATACATAATACAGCAGCCTTAAAAACAAAATGTTAATAAATACCAATCCATAATTTTTACTAGCTGATTACCTTCAGATGAAAGAGTAAGATACACTGCATTAGTATTATTCATCAGACACATGGAATAACTTGTAATTTATCCTGGGCAGGTGGATATTTGATGATAATTAACTCTCAGGTAGTCCACCACAAGAGGGATAGCATGAATGACTGCAGTCTGAAAATAATCAAAAAAACTTCTTTCCAGATCAAAGGTTCATATTAAGCTATGAAGCTAATGGTGGGAGGGAGCTATTAAGAATCTTTCAAATTCACTTCTTTTCTTCTGGTGACTGAAGAGCTGTCACTGCTTACTATGCTCTGGAACAGAGGAGGAAATAGACTATGACAGAGATCCTCATGGAGAACAAGCAGCAAAAACAATTGTTCTTCACATTTGAGGTAGTTCTGATAATTCTTGTCTGCACTTAGTGAATCTTTCACACAAGTGCTTGCATCACTGTGTCTTCCTTGGACCGTGAACTTTTAGAACACAAATCTATGTGTGACGAATCAAATGTACATAGTTCTCTTTGAATAGTGCATAGCAAACCCCATAAACAATTACAAGATTGACTTTTAAGGTGAAGAAGACAATACCAAAGACAGAATGAGGTTCAAAAAGCCATTCTTTTTTATCATGAAGTCAACAGAACTTAAAATATACCTTGTTAATGAAAAACCACTGTCATTTTCGATTCTTAATGTGAAGCAGATTTCTTATTCATTTTAAAAATGTTTACCACTACAATTCAGCTTCTGAAAACCTAGTGATAGAAAACCATCAAAGAAGTGACAAAGACTTTTATGTAAACACGAGTGCCTGGGGACAGGAAGGAGGCCATGTGCACACCTTGCGTTCGGTGCTGTGTGCGACAGTACTCATGTGTCTCCTCACAACAGCAGCCCGTAACAAGTGTGGGTCTCCATCTAATGTCAGACTTACTCCATCTCTTGTTTGCACTTGCAACCTTCAGCTTTCTACTGATGCTTCTCTGCAACACTAAATGTCCTTCTCTTCCTCTCCTTCCAGCTACTGTGTTCCCCAGTCTGTCTTTTCCTTTGCCCCCAGCTCTCTGAGTACCCACACAGGAGTAATCTTGCCATATTCTCTTCAACCCCTGTCACCTGGTACCTTGTTAAAACTGCTGCCACCAGTATTATCTTCCTTGTGGGTAAAACTGATCGCATGCTTTATATTCTTTGGACTCAAGTTGGCCTCTTTGGCTTCTACGATTCAGTTTTAGAATTACCTGTCTAGCTACTTAGAGAATAATTCACAGCTTCTTTAAAATCAAACAGAAATTGTGCCAAGCTGAGCTCATAGTCCCACCAAATTTTACTCTTGTTCCATTTTCTGGATGTCAGTAATGTAAAAAAGACGTAAATGGGAAATGCTAACAAAAAAAGTCTCTCATGTTATACATAGACTTAAAGCTATACATGGAAAAATCTATAAAAAATATAAGTAGATTGTATTCTGAAATTTGTAGGTAATAAATTCTTGGTTCATTTAAAGAAAAATCAGAAGTAAAATATATATTATATATATATTCTAAGTTTGGTATCAGAAAGATAACCTGAGACTTCAACTATTATATGTAAACCTAAAAAAAAAGTTCTTAGCCCTACATCAAAAGATTGGCAAAATAACGCAAATTTATGCTTCTATTTGAGGTAAAATTCACATAACATACAATTCTATTTGAAAGAATACAATTCAATGTTATTCAGCACACTTTTGGTATTTTGCAACTATCATCTCTCCCCAGTTTCAAATTTTTCATCACCCTGGAAGAACACCCTGTGCTCACTCCAGTGTAATCACTCCTCACTCTTCCCCCCTGTTTTCTGGTACCCCCTACTCTGCTTCAAATTGAAATAGACCATTTAAGGCATGTAGACAAGTTGATTTTTATTATACTGACTCTTGATTAATCTATTCACTATTGGCCCAACTTATGTTGGATAAGTTATCATCCAATATCCTTACAGCTCTTAACTAGAGTCACTTATTTAGTTGTCTGTCCCTTACTGCTCAGGTATTATGTGTTTTCCAGGCAGGGGCCACATTCTAGCTGTTTATCCCTGGGCCTGTAGTGCCTGACATGTAGTGTGTCCCATATTTGTGGGATTAACTCAAGTTGCCAAGAAGTTAAGCAATTTAGCCAGTGATACACAGCCTCCTTCTCTCTCATGGCATGCGGAGCAGAAAGTGAGGCCCATTTGGGAGGTGAATTTAGACATGAATCATATTAGAGTTACTATAGAAATACAGAAGAGAGCTTCCTGTGTGCTCAACATCATTCTTAGCTCTTAACAACTATTACGTTGTTTAATCCTCCTAACGACTTCACAAAATAAATGTTATTTTTAGCCTAGAAACTATGGAGTGGGAAGTAGAGATGCCTAAATTTAATACAAGTATTATGCAAAGAAGAAAACTGGTCTAGGAGTCATTTAGTCAAATAGATTAGAAAGGACCGTGACTTATCACTTTAGTAACAAAGTTTAAAAATAGTTTTAGAAAAGAGGGAGATGAGATATGTGAAATGGAGTGCTCTCTAGAATTTGCCCTCCTACACACACATACACCCCTCAGGTTGTATCTCGTAAGCACTTGGAGGTAATCATGAAAGATACCTTTTTTGTACTTCTTGGTTCTGTAGAATGCAATTCTGTCTGCAGATACAATCATACTGCTATAAACTGGTAGACTGCTGGAGGCCCCTGAGCTTTAGGACTCCGCCGTGCCTGTGCTTCTCTGGGAGCTGCTGCGCAGGCACCAGGCCATCTGGCTTTCTGCTGGGCATGGTCACTGAATGCCTGGGGTATGGACAGCCAACACTGCTCAGGGCTTTGTGAAGAGCAGAGGAGAAAGCCTCCTTCTACCCACTCTCTTTATCTGATGTGACTGAAGCAATATTGAAAGTGCTCCAAAGTCTTAAGAGGGTTGAGTGAAAACGGATCTTCAGGTTTTTATGTGCAGTCCTCTTAAACTCTGAATGCAAAACTAAACCCACAGAAATCTGGGCAGCAGCAGATGCAAACACCCCAGAGGTACTTGGAATAACTGTTCTGTGTCTGAGCCAGGCTTATCCTACTTCCCTCCTGTTCTCAGTCCCTCTAGGATAAATGATTCTGAGTTCTAAAAGTGGACACTTTTAATCTAGAACTGGACCCCGTCTCACTTATTCTCAAGATTCCATGAAGCAGTAGTGAAAGAAAAGAAATTTGAGACTTGTAGATGACAGAATTCAGGATTTGGTGACAAAGACTTTTAACACTAAATTATATTATGAGTTCCTCCGGCAAAGTTTTGTGTTTTATTCTGAATTTGACAGGGAGTTATGTGAAAGGAAATAAAGTATAGGGAGTACTACAATTTTAAAAATCTAAATGCTTAATTATCTTTGCCTTATTAATTATTTTAGTGGACTTTTATTAATCACAACCCTTTTAAACCCTATTTAAAAATTTTTTTTCAGATGAAATTTATTGCTTCTTTTTTATTTAAAAAAGGATAAAACAAAACAGAACAAAGCAGATCAGAAGAAAATAACATAAGTGATGCAGATTTCAAAGTAAGACAACAAGAGATCAATATTAGCTACCACAATGTTTCTTGTTTTCTTCTAAATAGTTGTCTATATCTTCATACACAATGAATTCATACAAAACAAAATAGTATAAACTGATCAATGAACAACAGAATAATGAAGGCATTGCAGGCCTTCAAAACCAGACAATAGGAAAATCAACAATGGTTACTGTAATGTCTCTTTTTCTCTTCAAAATAGCTTTCCATACTTCATGTATGTTGAAATTAAACAATACAAAACAGACTAAAACCACTCTGAACAAAGAATAGAAGCGTTACTGGATTTCACAGCATGACGATAGGAAATCATCAATGGATACCATAATGTCTCTTTTTTCTTCAAAGTAGCTGTTCATATCATCACATATAATACAATTGATTCTCATATTCTGTTTAGGAGAAGTTCTAGGCATGTATAAGCCTCTACATGTACATATATACTTTCTGCATTAGAGGGCAAAACAAAACAAAACAAATTACTACAAAAACAAGAAACAAAAAAGACAAATAACAATAGCAAGGAGCCTAAAACAATGATGATATAGGCCTTCAAAACAAAATGATAGGAATGTAACTAAGGTTGTTATTTTACATAGTGATCTTAAAAGAATTCCTCAGATCACCAGACACAAACATGCAAAATTGATCCAATCCTATGAATGTTAACTATTTTGTTCCAAGAACTAATAGAATTTGTAGCATAGTCATTTTAGCTATTTTAAAGTGTGTTTATACAAATTTAGATATTTTTTCTTTTCCTTTCCTTTTTCTTTTTCCTCCTTTTCCCTGAGACATTATTTTTTCCCATTTGAGCAGATTCTTACCCTTTCACTGTATTTATTGAGGATTTTTGTATCTTATGTACTCTTACCATTTCTTATCTTGGGAGAAAATATGGTACTTACACACATGAGTTTTATTTATTTCACTTAAGAATATGGTCTCAAGTTGCATCCATTTACCTATAAAAATCTCAATGTGATCATTCTTTATAGCTGAGTAGTACTCTATTGTATAAAAATACCACATCATTTTTATCCATTCCTCAGTTGATGGGCATTTAGGTTGCTTCCAAGATCTGGCTATTACAAATTGTGCTGCTGGAATAGCTGTTTAAAATGCATTTGCTAGGTTAACCAGTACCACACTTAGAACAAGGTCCAATGGCCTGACAAGCTGCGGCCACTGCAGAGAGAGAACCACTGGCATTTCCTAAGCTCTTCACTATGTTGGAACTTGGGATGCTGGGAAAACAAGCAGCCAGCTTGCCACTCTGGTAAGTGGTTGTGGGCCTGCCGGTGTGCCAGCTAAGACTCAAACATTCCCCCCCAACCCCTGTTAGCAAGTGGGAGCCGGAGGTCTGAGCATCTCTTGGGAGGATGAAAGCATGCAGTGTGGCAAGTAAGGGGGGTTTCCTTCTACCATCTCTTTGAAGGCAAATATTTTTGTCACTGTTTTGCTCAGTTCTGATTAATGGTACTGCTCTACTCAATATTCTGTTTTTATAAGTTTGGTATTTCCTTCCATTTTGCTCCACCTGATTGAAAGAACAGCTATTGTGAAGAGAATGGGATATACTATTGTGCCTAATGCTGTTGTCCTGGTGACATGCTGTGAGGTTCTGTGCCAATTTCACCTCACTGTCTCAGTTGGCTTTGTTCTGTCTTGTTCTGCTGTATTTTGCTACCTTCAAAAAAAAAAAGATTAAAAAAGTAACAAAATACCTCCTAAAAACTCCCAACTCCACCAAAGCTGATCCATGGGGCATGGGATGAGGAGAAACTCAAAAACAAAGCAACAGAATTATATAAGGTGATTAAAAAGTAAATAACAACAACAAAACAGATCAGTAAGGTACTGAGCAAGCTGAAACATGATATAACTAAACAGATAATGAACTTAAAAAGCAAAAGGAGGAAAAGAAAGTACTCTAAAGGATATAACTGAATGTATGTTTAGGTGGGTAGGATTGATAGCCATGTTGCTAAGTTTTTATTGGACCATTGAACAGAACTGTTTGCAGCCTCCACTTTGTATGCTTTAATTTTGTAACTTGAACAACTATGTCTAAGAAGACAATATGTAATTTATTAACTAGTGATTTTTTACTGTTTATTTTCTTTCTGAAATTCTGTATTGTTTCTACCTTTTTTCTGTTTTGCTTTTTTTTCTCTTTAAATAAAATTTTAAAAAATGCAATTGCTATGTGTTACCTCTATTATGGTACCATCATAGGCCCCTTTGGAGGATTTTGACAGAGTGTGGTAAACACTGATCCCTCAGAGAGCATACATGGGGATACAGAATAGCACAAATCGATATCTCTCCCATTACAAAATTCTAGAGAGTGGGGTCAGGATGATTGTTTTGTTCTCATTTTCACTTATCCATTCTCTCTTGTTTTCACTTATCCATTCTCTCTTGTTTCTAACACATATATATTAGCTGTCTGAGGTGTGATCAAAATATACAATGTAGTTTTAAATTTTTTTAAAAATTATTACAGTAAAAGATACACTGCCATTAATCTCCCTTAAAATACCCCCCCGCCCATGCACTTATCCCATTATTCTCACTACTTTCTGGAGCAGTTCTGGAAGTTTTCTGTCATGTCTTTATGAGGTATGATTAAAGATTTGATGAATGTTCCTGCCAAGTGTCATCCAACAGAAAGTCAGGCTTGTAAAAACATCACAATGTGTCCTTAACAACCTTATTTGCAATATCTGTCACTATGAGACCTTTGGCTCTTTCCCAAAGTCAAAATGACTATAACAGATAAAGTTTTGAGTCAATTCAGAACATCACAACCATGACAGTGCAGACACTTGTGAAAGCAGACTTTCACAACTGCTTCAAAAAATAGCAAGAAGGAGAGACGAGATGGTGAGCAGTGAGTGTCAGCATTTTGGCTTCTGTAGGACAAAGCATCTGGACTCTGGATGGTCTGTGGCTCGACTGCTTCCCTAGTAGTCCTCCAGATTAACAGTTGGTAAATGACTGTGGTACAAGCACCAGAGGACACTGTCCCATGGAGCAAGAGCTAGCAGTGACACCATTGTGGGGAAGGGCTGGGTGTCTGAACCTCAGTCTCAGAACAGTCCCTTGGCTGATTCACAATGCCCATGAGGGAAGGACAGTCACAGAAGGCTGCCAGCAGTTTGAGAGCAGATTTTTGGGGTGGGTGGGGGTTTTCCCTGAAAGACAGAGACTAGTGATCACAAGCTGGGTTCCTGTAGTCAGATGCCAGTTTCAGCCTCGGTTACATAGTATTGAAGGCTCAACTGACACTATGTTTCCACTGGTAAAGGGAAAGACCCAAAACATAATGAATGTTATTTCCCAACCACGCCTTATAGACCACCATAATGGATTAGCCTGTTAGTGTTGTAGTTGAATTGATTGCATAGGAATAATCCTGACTCAGTGGACAATTTAGTACCAGTGAATGTGCCTACTGAATCCACCATCAAACCCTGGAAGAGGGACAGCAAGACATCCTAACCCAAGAACTTGGACTGGATCAGACTCTGTAAGAATCTCTTAAACCTGGCAGAAAGAGGTCCTGAGTCTGAATTAACTTCAGTTTTGCAGTGGAGGGATCAGAGGAGTAAGTGGGGTGAGAACACTCAGACTCTCGGGCAAAGAGGCTAATTGGGAATCATATATGCAAGGTCTCCTTGGAAGATCTAATCTCTGTTTCCATTGAATATCATACTGGTTTAAGTTTTTGTATGTTTCTTGAGTGATTTAGTAACATAAGGTTATGTTATATTCTTTCATGGATTCTTGTGTATATTAGGTGATTACTTTTGTATATTCTTTCATTGGTTCTGATTTAATAGAACTCTATATTCTCTCCCTCACCTCAGCTCTTTGTGTAGTTTCTTCACCTCAAATCCCTGAGACAATATGATTAACATACATCTTTATTCTTTCCTCAAATATGTAAACTCTGTATCCCAAGTTTTTAAATTCACCATACTTGGCTCCTTGACAGTCACTTACTTCATTATATAATTCCTTGGTCCTCCCCATCCTAAATCTTTGACTTTTCTATATCCTAACTAGCTTAATTATTGTCCTCCCTATAAGTTCTGAAAAAAAAAATAAGTTCTGAAATCACATAGCTTTCCTCAATCACAAAGTGAACCTCTTTTCCCTCATATCACACCCCTTCACCCTATGAAACATCCTCTGAAAATGCTGAATACTAAATCTTCAACTGAACTAAAATACATCAATAAAATGACATCAATCTTTTATTATAATTTACCACTAGTCTCCCTGTCAAGCCTCTCCTTTAGTGCCTAATACTGCTCACTCAAACACCATCCACTCTTCCCACCCCATCTCACTTACTACACTGCAAAACAACAACAAATAATAAACAGTCATAGTGTTCACAGAGAAGACAAAATGGTGAAGAGTAATTGCAAGGACTATCACGTAGTAGTTTAAATTTCAATCTGTGGATACTGTTACAAGTAGAAGGAATTCTTTCATCAAAATACAGAAACAGAGTTGAAATCACTTAAAGTAAATAATAAAAGGAGTAAATACTAGCATTGGACATAGAAAGCTGAAAATTATTTCATGGGAATGCAAAATCCTACTAAAAATCTCTATATAAGTCACAAACTCTCCTTATGTCAGTGGTCTCAACCTGCAGTATCATATATATGTATATATTCATATACATATATACATACATATTCTATGCGTATATACACACACAAATAAATACAGATACAAATAGGAGAATGGAGAAACAAGGAAACAGAAATTTTCTGACCCTGTCAACTCCTTCAAGGCAGACCAAGGGCTCACAAAGAGAGAAGAAAACAAATCAGATAACAGAAATCTATGAAATGTTCTTAGAAAGGATAAGGAAAACAAATGAGTTCAAAGAGGAAATGAGCAACAAGCTTACAGCAATTACACTTAATACGCCCACAGTGAATTTCAGGGAAATAGGTAAAAAATTGGACAAGCTAACCAAAACAGTTCAAAGTTTGAAGGACAGATTCGACAAGGATATGGAATCCTTGAAAACATGTCAGACAGAAATACCTGATATAAAAAACAGCTTAGCTTCATAAATTACAGTAATAACCGATGTGAAGACAAAATGTCTGATATTGAGGACAAAATAATAAATCATTATCAAAGAAGTTAAAAAGAAAATAAGAGAACAAGAAAAGAGTATCCAGAAACTACGGTGAAAAGAAAACTATTGAGTTAGAGAAAATCTAGAGGATAGCACAGATGAACTCACTAACATGCTTACAAAAATTATGAAAGAAAATTTCCCAACTTTAAGAAAGGAGTTTAAAATACAAGTGATCCTTACAGAACAGAAAACAATTATAGTGAAACAAATTCATCAAGGCATATCCTTATTAACTTCACAGATACCTAGCAAAAAATTCTAAAATTTCAAAGGCAGCCAGAGAAAAATAAGAGATCACATATAATGGTAAACTAACTAGAATCACAGCAGACTTCTCTGCACAAACTCTGAAGGCCAGAAGAGCTTGGAGTGAAGGATTCAAGTCCTAACAACAAATAACTTCCAACCCAAAGTAACAAGCAAACTATACTTCAAAATAGATGGAGAAATAAGCTATTTCCATGAAAAAGATAAGCTCAGAAGACATATGAGTGCTAAACTAGATCTAGTGAAAATGTTCAATAATATTCTCAACAAAAACAACAAATTGAAACAAACAGAAATAAATTGGACACAGCTAAAAATATAGAGGAAACTAGTGAGGTCAATGAATAAGTAGCAACAAAAACCATCAAGAAAAGAAAAGCAATACCACAGATAAAGAAGGTAATGATAGTGAATAACCAACACATCTCAGTAATATCTCTCAATGTTATGCTTCAGTCAAAAGACACAGACTGGTAGACTGGATCAGAAAACAGAATCCAACAGTTTGCTGCATCAAATAAACTCATCTAATCCAAAAAGATATTTATACATTAAAATTTAAAGGCTAGAAAACAACATTTCACTTACCAGGATCCCCAAAACAAGCAGGGATAGCAATTCTAATATCAGACATGGTAAACTTCAAGTTAGAACTAATTTGAAGAGACAAAGAACATCACTACATTCTAGTTAAAGGAACAATTTAACAAGAAGAGATAACACTGATAAATATATGCACTGAATACTGGGGCAACTGGCTTCATAAAACAAAAACTGCTGAAATTAAAAGATCAAGTAAACACTAACACAACCACAGTAGGAGATTTTAACATGCCACATTCACAAAGTGACAGATCAACCAAACAAAAAACTGATGATGAAATTTCAGAGCTAAACCACATCCTCAAATATATAGAAGTAATGGATATGTAAAGAATATTCCACTCCAACAGAGTATACATTCTTTTTAGCAGTACATGATCCTTTTTCCAAAATAGATCACATGCTAGTACATAAGCCCTACTAAGTATATATAAAAGAACTGAAATCACATCATGTATATTGTCAGACCACTGTGCAATGAAAACAGAAATCAATGACAGAAGAAATTTTGGAAAAGGCAAAGTTCTGTAAAATCAACAACATATTTCTATTAACAACCAGTGGGTCACAGAAGAAATTTTAAAATTTCTGGAAGTTAATGATAGTGATGGTACAACTTGTCAAAACTTCTGGTACACTATGAAAGCAGTTCTAAGAGGAAAAGCCATCACAATCATTGGTCACATTAGGAAAACACAGCAAACAGAAACAAACAACCTTATAAGAAATTTTAAGATATTTTTTTTCTAAAGCTCTTTATTTTATTTCTTTTTCCCTATTAAAACATAATATGAGTTGAAGAGATGAGATTTATTATCAGGATGTAATGCACACATTTAAGTGAGCTGATACAATAACAGGACAACAATGTATTTTCATTTGACATCACTTTGTTACACAACCTCAAGGTAATGATTTCTCCATTCAGCAAAGTTTTTGAAGTACGCTATAAGAAACATAAATGTTGGGTATTCATCCTCCAAGATTCATGCTTCTTTTTCTCTAAATTGTTTGACTTAAGATGTTTCCTCATGGGCTAACCCAGTGTGGATAGTGCAGTAAACTACATCAGAATGCCTCTCTACTAGTGTGTTTTCATCACTATCACGAAATACCTAAATGGGCTAACTTTCTACAGGAGAGATGTTTCTTTATCTTGCCCGTTTGGGAGGTTCAAGCTGGCTGTAGTTAAGGATTTAGCTCAGTGGCATAAGTACCAGCCTGGAAATTTTAAGATCTTAAGAAACAACAAACCAGCACCAAACCAAAATTAAGGAAGGAAATTATAAAGATGAGAGCATAAATCAATGAAATTTAGACTTTAAAAATCTGTAAAAATAAATCAGTGAATCAAAGACCTGATTCTTCATACCAGTAATTGAAATAGATAAGTCCTTAGCAAGACTCTCCAAAAGAGAAAAGACTCACGTCAATGCAAATTAAAAGTGAAAAAGGTGAAATCACAACAGTGTTGAAACCCAGAATACAGTAACTACCTTGAAAAACTATATTTCAAGAAATTAGTAAATTTTGAAGAAATGGGCAGATTTCTAGACACATAGAAACCACCAAAAATAACTCAAGAAGACATAAATATCTTTATTAACAAGCAATGACATTGATTCAGTTATAAAGAATCTACTTTGAATTTACTATTGTCTTGTTTTGAAGTCTTGTGTTGCATTCATTGTTTTGTTTTTAATTGGTTCTGTTCTGTTGGTTTTTTAAATTTTTACTATTTCTGAAGATATCTCCAGCTGTTTTGAAAACAGCAGGAGGCATTATGATGTCCATTGTTGATTTCCTATTATTTCGAAGTCTTGTGTCACTTACACTGGTTTGTTTTGATGGCTTTATTCTGTTTTATTTTGCTTGGTTTTATTCTCTTAAAAATATAAGTAAATAAATAAATAAATAAATAAATAAATAAATAGAATCTACTGACTAAAAGAAGTCCAGGACCTGATGATTCATTGCTGAATTCTACAAAACATTTAAGGATGTTATATTGCCAATAATACTCAACTCTTCAAAGAAATTGAAAGGGATGAAGTACTCCCAAATTCATTTGTGGAAGTCAGTATTTCCCTGGTTCTAAAACTAGATAAATACTCAACTGAAAAAGAAACTTGTAGGCCAATCTCTTTAATGAACATAGATACAAAAATTCTCAAAATCATTAGCAAATAGAATGCAGCACATTATCAAAAAATGATACAACATGATTAAGTAAGTTTTATACCAGAGGTGCAAGGATGGTTTAATATATATAAGTCAATAAATTTAATGCACCACTTAAACAGGAACTAGGTGAAAAACCACATGATTATATCAATAGATACTGAAAAGGCTTTCAACAAAATCCAATATCCATTCATGATAAAAATCCTTAAAAAAAACATGTAGAGAAGGACCATCCTTGAGCATGATAATGACTACTTATGACAAATTGTCAGCATTATTCTAAGTGGTGAAAAGCTAAAAACATTCCTCCCTAAATTCAGGAACAAGATAATGAAGGTCACTATGATGTCTTCCACCCAACATGTTACTCAAAACATTAGCCAGAGCAATTACACAAGAAAAAGAAATGAAAAGGATACTTTGAGAAAAGGCAGAACTCAAACTTTCATTATTTGTAGATGACATGATACACTATACAGAAGATCCAAAGAATTCTATCAAAAAAATCCCTTATAATTAATAACCAACTTCACCAAAGTAGCAGGATACAAGATCAACACACAAAAATCACTAGCATTTGTGTACATCAACAATGAATGGAATGAAAAGGAAATTATGAATACAATATGATTCATATTTGTTTCAATAAAAATGAAATATGTAGGAATTAATCTAACCAAGGAAGTAAAAGACCTCTATGAAGACAAATACAGTACTCTAAAGAAGGAGATTGAAGAGAACATCAGAAAATGGAATGATAGGGGATTTAGCTCAGTGACATAAGCACCTGACTTGCAATAGCAAGGTCATGAGTTCAATCCCCAGTACAAAAAGAAAGAAAGAAAGAAAGAAAGAAAGAAAGAAAGAAAGAAAGAAAGAAAGAGAAAGAAAGAAAAAAAATGGAATGATATCCCTTGCTCCTGGATAGGTAAAACAAATATTGTCAAAATGGCCATATACTTCTAAAACTGTTACACAGATTCAGTGTAGTCCCAGTCAAAGTATCAACAGCATACTTTACAGATCTAGAGAAAACAATCCTAAAATTCATATGAAACCACAAAAGACTCAAATAGTAAAAGTAGTGTTGGACAATAAGAGCAAAGTAGGTGGCATAGCAACACCTGACTTCAATGTATACTACAAAGCAATAGCAATAAAAATGGCATGATGCTGGAACAAAAACCGGCAAATGGATCGATGGAACAATTCTGTATCTGAGGATACAGAAACCTCCTTAGATACATTCAACTATTTATTCTTTGATAAACAGTCAAAAGCACATTTGGAGGAAAGGTAGCCTATTCAACATGTGGTGTTGGCACAACTGGTTATCTGTTTATAGAATAATGAAACTGGACCCTTATCTCTCACCATATACTAAATTAAAATCAAAATGAAACAAAGAGACTTTCAGGAAGATGGCAGAATGGCGAGCAGCAGTAAAACAACTTCTCCATTATTTGGAATACAGATACTGGGATACAGCAAATGTGAAAGAGAAAGGAGGGAAGTCTCTCCTTGGGACCCTGCAAGGATCTAGACTGAGAATTAGAGCCCACAGAGAGAGCAAAAAGAGGTACCACAACACAGAGGAGGGAGGTGGCAAGTGCCACTTTCTACCTGAGCTCCAGTTTGTGGCATAGGAGGGATAGCTCTAATCTGCAGAGGTGCAGTGATTACTGGTAACCCCAGAGGCCTCCACAGAGAAAGACACCAATGTAACAGATGAGTGGATGCTATGGACTGCAGTAGCTAGAGGGTTATTTGTATTCAGATGCTTCCCCCAGAAGAAGACAATGGCAGGTAGCCATTTTGGAAAGGAGCCAACAGAAGTCAGAACTCAAAGCATCTGAAGGTTGGCTCCATCTAGTGGCTCTAAATTCCAGTGTAGGGTGTAACCAAGTTTTAGCCAGCAGTAGGGCAGGGACTGGAGGTAAAACTGAGGAGTAATTTGGAGTGCTGCAGGGGTCCTAGCCTGACAATCAAAAAACAGAAAAAGCCTGAACTTCAGTGGAAGCGAAAGCCCAGATTTGTTGGGATTATCCACCACTGCCATAATTCTACCACTGGCTTGCTTGGATCAATCAACATGGATCTCAGCTCTGTCTGTCCCTTCTGCCTTCCAGTAACAGCAGAAACATGCCCTGAAGCAGGTTTTTTTTTTTCCTGCTTTTCTTCTTTTCTTTGCTATTTTATTTAATTTTTAAAATATTGGAGATCCAAGATGGCTGATTGAGATGTAGCACAATAGAGAACCTCTCTGAGAAAAACAACTCAAATACTGGAATCTGACACCATGGAGAGGACTGGAGAGGACCAGATGAAAGGAGAGGAATTCTCGTGACCCAGGAAGAAACTGAGGAAAAAGAAAAAAATAATAATAAATTAGAAAAAAAAAAAAGAAGAAGAAGCATGGACAGAGGGCTGGAGCTGGGCACACTCTGGTAGCTGTGCTGGGCAACTCACAATGGAGCTGGGGTCTCGGCCCTGCAGAGCGCTGGGAGTTGCTGAGCTCCAGACCCTTGGTAGGAGGAGGCACTGCAACGAGGAGCGGAGACAGGGAGTGGAGCTGCACAGACGTTGGTGAGTGCTGGGAACTGGATTCCCCAGAGCCAGATCACCGGCAGGATGACATATTGGATTTGGGCAGTCAGGCTTGAATCAATGGCTGAGGTGGCTTCAGTGAGTGGCTCCTGGCCCAAAGTGGATTGGTGGGATCTGCTTGGGCTGGGCCATGCCCCTGATTGGGACCCAATAGCCAGGGACAAGTCTGTCCTGAACCTATGACATCTGCTGGGCACAGTCTAACGTGCTGAAATCACTCACGGGTTGAGAGGGGAGGGGCCAGCCCACACGCCTGCGTGTACCTCACAGATCAACAGCAGACAGGGGAGGGCAGCACTGCCCTAGCCAGTAAGCTACAGAGGGACTTAAGGCAGTACATAAAGGTCCAGACACCTCCACCATTCACCTGGCTGAGGGAAACCAGAAGCATGACAAGACAGAGAAACAGCAAAAGGCCTTCAACCACCAACCTAGGGAAAATAAGCCCAGGAGGGGTGAGTACAGAGGAGATTGAGGGCAGCAGACATGCAGTATCAGACACGGCCTCATCAGAAATAAAAAAATACTTCCGTGACCTCGTCAATGAATTTAAATCTGAAATTCTAACTCAAGTGAGGCAAGATATAAGAAGATTAATAAAAGAAATGCTGGGTACTCCTCAAGAAGATATAAATGGAAGAATGAAGGAACCCAGAAAAAGGAGAGAAGCCTTTGATGAAACATATAAGCAAAATCTAGAATACATGAAACAGATCCAAAGAAAATTATCAGGAAATTAAAAACTCCATTGAAAGCTGGCAAAACTTCTTAAAAGAAACTAAAGACAGACTTATAAAACTTGAAGATAGGTTTGCAATGTATGATCATGAAAGGAAGGATCTCTTAAAAATAACAAGGATCCAGAAAGTAACAATACAAAGTCTAGAAGATGATAAGAAGATTTATAACTTAAGAATAAAAAAATGTGAATGAAGAAGCAGGGACAAATACAAATGAAATTAAAAAGCTATTCACAGAAATAATTAAGGAAAACTTCCCAAGCATAGGAAGTGATGTTCAGATACATGAGGCATACAGAACTCCAGCCAGCTACAACCAAAACAGATCTACATACAGACATATAATAGGATCCCAGAAATCCATCACAAGAACAGAATATTAAACGCAGTCAGAGAAAAGAAACAGATTACCTATAAAGGAAAACTCATCAAAATCACAGTGGACTTCTCGATGCAAACTATCAAATCAAGAAGAGCTTGGAGCAAAATATTCCAAGGCCTGAAAGAAAATAACCTCCAACCCAGATTGATGTACCCTGCAAAACTGTCTCTCAAAATTAATGGAGAGACAAGATATTTCCATGACAAAAAGGAACTGGGGGAGTTCATGACCACCAATCCAACCCTGCAAAGAATACTGAAGGACATTCTAGAGAGAGAGAAGAAAATCACCAGGATTACAGGAAGAATGGCAGAAAGTCCTCAATGAAAGGGGCAGACTGTGGAATGAAGGAGAAAAGTAAACAACAATGACAGAAAAATAGCATAGCAGAGATGAGGCAGAGAAGATTGGCTATATCACTATTTTGTCTTGACTGATTTTATTCGAATCTGGTATGATTGAGGGTGTCAAGACTGGAGGCAGGGGCAACTACTCTGGGGATGGCAGGATTCAATAGGATACCCATTCTGGTTTGACTATTAACTGCCTTTGAAGTCCTATGTCTCCAATGTTCAGTTTTTATTAATAGTGCTATGTACCACTAAGTTTAATTGTACTATGTCTGATGATATAGACAATGTTATTGAAAATAACAGGAGACATTATGGTGACAACCACAGATCACCTAGTATTGTGGTTTTATATGTCCTTCTCATTTCGTGTTTCTCTAGGAATTTCTATCGTTGACTTGTTTTGGTTTGTTTTTCCCTCTAATACAGAAAGGCTAGGTATGCATGTAGAGACTTATACATGTGTAGGACTTCTAAACAGTTTACAAGAATTGATTGTAGTTATTGTAAAAAAAAAGAGAGAAGAAAGGAATGTATTCTAAAGGATATAAATACATGTATGTTTTAGTGTGTAGGATTGATGACCATAATACTAAATTTTTTGTTGGATAGATGAACAGAGCTGATTGCAGTCTCACTGTTTAAATGTCTACTTTGTATGCTTTACTTTTGTAACTTGAACAACTACTTCTAGGAGGAAAATATGTAATTGTCAGCTAGTGATTTCTTACTGGTTTTTGCTTTTTGGGTTTTCTTTTTTTTTTGAAATTTTGTATTATTTCTACCCTCTTTCTGTTTCATTTTTTTCTCTAAATAAAAAAATATAAAAAAGATAAAAATAAAGTCTTTACATTTCTTATTTTTTCAGTTTTTCTTGATTGCTCTAGTTTTGTTTCTAGTGTTTTATTTGTTTAGTTCTCTTCTTGTTTCCATTTCTTCCTTCTTTTTTTCTCTATTGTCTTCACAAGTTCTAAAAGCTTGCATAATCTTCCTTTGTCCCTAGGCCATGCTTCTAATCCCTTTTGCTTTTTCTATTTTTCCTTAACCTTTTTAAACTTTCTCCCCTGAGGATAAGATTACATGTTGAGGGGATATTTACTGTACATAATTTTCTGGTTTGTTTTAGATTTGGTTGTATAACTAAAATTCTCTTCATATGGCTAAAGGTAGCAAATTAATAATAGGCATGGTTGATCATTTCCTAGGGTGTGTTTGATCCTATTGTTATTACTGACCATACTATTTTAAACAATGTGACATAACTGTTCTAATCAGTTGTTCTTTCTTGTATGCTAAGATTGAGGTTGTCTGAGGATCACAAACAATAATAGGCTGGGCTGGTGCTAAAGAACTAAATAGGGGCTAGGCTAAATAGGCAACAATTTTCCATCCCCAATAAATCGAAGAAGCAGGGTCTCAACAGGCTCAAAACACAAAAGCCAGATACACTTGGAAGATATCTCTCAGAAGTAGACATTTTCTAAGAGTTCTCTATACCAGCAATAAAGATACCTATCATAAACAACTTACAAGTATCAACCCAGGAATTAAATTTTTAAAAAGTAGAAAATGAAAGGACACAGAAGTAAGATAAAACTCTACACTTTCAGCTCACTAAATACAAACACAGAGGGCAATGAGGTGGAACAGTTTTAAAGCTACCCACCTGTATTCGCTAAGTGACAAAATAGATGAGTGAGGCTCTAGAAAAAATTTAACCTGAAATAATTTCTCAGATAGCTGCAGAAATAAGGACCATAGTGAAAGGCATGATTACTGACTCTAGAGAAGCTAAAGAAGAAAAAGTAGAGGATATTAGGAAAATGATAGAAACCATGAATGCCCAACATAGGAAAACAAAAAAATGAGGTCCATGAAACACATTCAATCAGATATCCAGTAGATTAAAAATTCTGTTGAAAGTATATACAGCAGAATTAATGTGAGAACAAAATATCAGATCTAGAGACAGGATTATAATTATCCTTAATAAAAAGAAAGACTTCTTTAAAATAGCAAAGGACCATGAAAAATCAATATAACAGCTAATAATGATGCAAGGAAGAATTATATGAGTGATCAGAGTCATGAAAAAGCATGAGATAGAGCATGTGACATAAAAAGACTGTTCACAGAAATAATGGCTGAAATTTTCCAGGAATGGGCAAAGAATTTGACATACAGATAAGTGAACTATGTTGAACTCTAATTAGCTATGGTTAAAAAAAAATCTACCCCATAGCATGTTGTACACAGGATTCCAGAAATTCAATACAAAACAGAATATTAAAAGTTGTAAGAGAAAAGAAACTCACCGCTTATGAAGGAAAACCCATGAGAGTCATGGAAGACTTCTCAACACAAACCATCAAGTCAAGAAGTGCTTGGAGTAAAGTATTTCAAGCCCTAAAAGAAAATAACCTCCAACCCAGATTGATATACCTTGAAAAATATCTTTCAAAATTGATAGTGAAATAAGATACTTCCATAACAAAGAACACTTGAATAAACTCATAAACACCAACTCAGTAATCCAAAATGTTCTAAAGGATATTCCAGAAAGAGATAACAAGGATTATAACTCTGTGAGCACCAACAGAATGAATCCACCAGGCAAGGCAAGCAATTAAACAGGGGGAAAAAAGAGAAATAACAACAGGAAAATAGCATGACAAAGATAAGTCAATACATATCAGTTGTAACCATCAGTGTAAATGGTCTCAATTCACCAATTGAAAGAAACAGATTGGCAGAATGCACTAAGAAACAAGATCCAACAATATGTTGCATACAAGTACATATGTAAAACAAATAGAAATTAGTAGATTGAAAGTCAAAGAATGGAAACATACTTCTCATGACAGAAATCAAGAAAAAGGTGGAGCAGCTATTCTTTTTGCAGACAAAGTGAATGTCAAGCCAGAAGCTATCAAGAATGACAAAAAATGTCACTACATTCTTGTTAAGAGAACAACCCAAGAGGAAAAGGTAAAAATCATAAATATATTTGCAGCAAATACCAGTGCACTCAACTTTATAAAATATTAATGTCATGAAAAATCAATAATAGAATCTAATGGGGGAACTCAATACCCCTCTTAATAAATAGAGAGATAAACTAGACAAAAAGATCAACAAAGAAATACTAGAATTTACCAAACTTTTGAACAACTTAATAGATATCTACAGATATCTACTCCACAACATCAGAATGCACATTCTTTTCAGCTGCATATGTGATGCTCTCCAAAACAGACCACATGCTAGCTTGTAGAACATGCTTAAGTAAATGCAAAGGAATTGAAAGTATCCCATGCATATTATCTGACAGCTGCAGTGAAAATGGAAATCAATAGCAAAAGAAATCACAAAAACTACATACACACATGTAAATTAAGTAACACCTTCCTGAACAACCAGTAGGTCACAGATCAAATAAAAGAGGAAATCATACATCTTCTACAATTCATTGATAATGCTGACACAACATATAGTAACTTATGGACCACAATGAAAACTATCTTTTAAGGGAAATTTATAGTGGTAAATTCCTACATTAAAAAAAGAATGAGCTCAAGATAATAACCTAGTTTTGAACCCCAAACTTCTAGAAAAAAAAAAAGAACAAGTCAAGTCCAAAGCTCATATGAGGGAGGAAATTATAAAGATCATAGCAGAAATTAATACAATGGAGATTTTAAAACAATACAAAAAATTCAATGAATTGAAGTGTTTGTTCTTTGACAGATTAAATACAATTGACAAACCATTAGCCAACCTTGTCAAAAAAGGACAGAAAAGACTCAAATCCATGCAAATAAGGAATAAAAAGGGTGAAAATACAACAAATTCTGCAGAAATCTAGAAGATTATTAATATCTACTTCAAAAATATGTATTCTAATAAAATAAAAAATACAGAAATGGACAGATTTCTAGATACATATGAACTACCCAAGCTGAATCAGGAAGATATAAAGATTCTTACAACCCAATATCAGCCAATAAAATGAAGATGTAATTGAAAACCTACCAACAAAGAAAACCCCAGGTCCTGATGGATTTGTTGATAAATTCTGCAAGACATTTAGAAAAGGTCTGATCCCACTACTCCTCAAACTCTTTAATGGAATTGAAAGGGAAAAAAATACTCCAAATCTCATTCCTGGAATCAAGTATTATGCTGATCCCAAAACTAGAGGATTGAACTAAAAAATAGAGCAACACACCAATCTCCCTAAAGAACATAGACCCAAAAATTCTCTATAAAATACTGCCAAATAAAATTCAGCAAACCACCAAGGAAAATATATATAATGAGCAAATAAGATTTATCCCAGCAATGTAGGGATGATTTGATATATGTAAACCAGTAAATGTAATACACCATATTAACAGGGCCAAAGACAAAAAACACTTGATCACCTCAATAGACACAGGAAAATTATTTGACAAACTCCAACATACATTCACAGTTTTTAAAAAAATCCTACATAAAATTGGGATAGATGGTCTTTATTTCAATCTGATAAAAGCCATCTATGACAAATCAACATTCCACATTGTGCTAAATGGTCAAAAACTGAATGCTTTCACTATAAAATCAAGAACAAGTCAAGGACACCCACCATCACCACTCTTATTCAGTATAGTTCATGGAACATTAATGAGAGCAATTAGACAAGAGAAAAAAAAAAGAAATGTGGGTAGGAAAGGAAAAAGTTATCATTATTTGTAGACTGTATGATACTTTACATAGAAAAGCCCAAAAATTCCAGGAAAAGACTAGATTTAATAACCAAATTCAGTAGCATAGGTGCATACAAAGTCAACACTCGAATATCAACAGCATTTCTGTACACAAATAACAAACTGACTGAGGGAGAAATTAGGGAAACAATATCTTTCACAATAGCATCCAAAAAATAAAATATTTTTAGTAACCTAATAAAGGAAATCAACCTAATGAAGGAAATAAAATATCTTTATTTTGGAAACAACAGTACTCTGAAAAAGGAGATCAAAGAGGCTATCAGAATATGGAAAGATATCCCTTATTCTTGGATAGGATGAACAAATATAGTAAAAATGTTACAAAATTGTTATACAGATTTAATGAAATCCCAATCAAAACACCAATATCATACCTCATAGGATTAAAGAAGACAATCTTAAAATTCATTTTGGAATCAGAAGACACCTGGAATCACAAAAGTGATTCTAAGCAACAAAGGCAAGGAGGGGGCATCACAACCCCTGACTTGAAATTATACTACAAAGCTACAGTGATAAAAGCAGCATGGTACTGGAAAAAAATAGACCCAAGGATCAATGGAGCAGACTAGAAGATGCAGAAACAACTCCAAAAACACTCAGCCACCTTATCTTTGACAAAGGTGCCAAACACATTCACTGGAAGAAAGACAGCCTCTTTAATTAATGGTATTAGAAAAACTGTCTTTCCACATGCCAAAGACTAAAACTAGACCCATACTTCTCACATGCACTAAAGTAATATCAAACTGGATCAAAGAAAAAAATGAGAAAAGAAGGATAAAATCAAAACAAAGTTCTGTAAATAGTAAGGAGAAGAGGGGAGGGGAATGGGAAAAAAGAGGAATTAAGATATAGCATGTAGAGGTCCAAATTCCCTATGGTGAATGTGATCACTGTGTATATCTGAACTGTACAAATAAGCTTAATAATAAAAAATGGATCAAAGATCTAAATGTTAAAATAGAAATGCTAAATTCTTATGGAAGAGAGAATAGATACAACTCTTGGAGACGCAGGTGCAGGCAAAGACTTCATGAATAAAACTCCGATCACACAGGAAGCATCACAAAGAATCAACAACTGGGATCTCTTTTATCAAAAAGCCTTTGCACGGCAAAAAAAGTTACCAAGAGAGTGAATAGATAGCACACAGAGTGGGGAAAAATTTTGCCAAGTGTTCTTCAGACAAAGGACTAATATCTAGAGTATAAAAAGAACTAAGAAAAATCAGACCCCCTCAATTTAAAAAACCAATCCAAAAATGGGCATTGGAAATGAAGATGCTTCTCACATGAAGAAGTAGAAATGGCAAATAAATATATGAAAATGTGTCCAGCATCATTGGTCATTCAAGAGATGCAAATTGTAACAACACTAAGATTCCATCTCACTCCACAATGACTATTCTCAAGAAATCAACCAATAACAAATGCTGGCGAGGATGTGGGGAAAAAGGAACACTTCTCCACTGTTGGCAGGAGTGTAGACTGGTGCAACCACTGTGGAAATACCTCAAAAAATTAAAACTAGAGTTTCCATTTGACCCAGATATACCTTTTGTTGATATCTTCCCAAAAGAATTAAAAGCATCACGACACAGCAACATATGCACACTCATGTTTGTAGCAGCACATTTAGTAATAGCTAAAACTTGAAAAGAGCCTAAATGCCCATCAACCAATGAAGGGATAAAGATGTGATGTTTTTATACAATGGAGCACTATTCAGCCATGAAGAAGGATAGATGAGACATTTCTAGGTAAATGGATGCAACTTGAGAACATACTTTTAATGTAATATATCAGACACATATGTTCAAATATCATAGTTTCTCTCGGTGGGAAACCAAAAGTGTAAATAAAGATTAAATATATAATAGATATTATGAAATAGAAAGAAAAATATTCAAATGGGAAGGGAAATAGAGATGGGGGAGAAATGGAAAGAAAGAAAAAGGGAAAAAGTATAGAAAAAAGTATAGAAGAAAAAATGAAAACATGTTTTATAAATGAAGGGAAGAGGGATTGAAGGGACAGAAGAGAAAGGGAAAATAAGAATCATAATATATCATGTACAAATTTTATATAATGAATGTTATTATGTACATTTAAAATGTTCTAATAAAATTAATTTTTAAAAAATTGATCAAGGATATAAACATTGAAACAGAAACATTAAACCTACTGTGAGCTAAAATAGGTAAAATCCTTGAAGACATTGGTGTAGAAAAGAATTTCTAAATAGAACCTCAATTGCATAAGAAATAACACAAAGAATCACCAAAAGGATTGTATCAGACTAAAAAGCTTCTCAGCAAAAGAATCAATCAGTAAAGTGAACAGAAAATCAACAGAAATGAAAAAAAAATTTCCAGCTACTCCTCAGATGGGGAACTAGTATCTAGAATATACAAAGAACTCCAAAAAGCAAAGCACCTAAAATTAAGACACAGTTAGGAAATAGGCAATAGAAATTAACAGACACTTCACAGAGGAAGAAATACATATGGTCAACAAATATATTTTAAAAATTTCAACATCTCTGGCTATTTGAGAATTGAAAATGAAAACAATGCTATGATCCATCTTACACCAGAAAGAATGGCAACCATTAGGAAATCAAACAATAATAAATCCTTACATGGCTGTGCACAAGGAACCCTCCTACAGTGTTGTTGGGAATCCAAAATAGTACAGCCACTATAGAAATCAGTGTGGAGATTTCTCAAAAAATTGGAATTAGAAATTCCATATGACCCAGTTATCCTTCTGGAGGTCTATCTTCCCTAAAGAACTAAGTCATCATACTACAGTGGCACATGTTTACAGCAATGTTTAAGCAGCACAATTCATAATAGCTAAGACCTGAAGGCAGCCTGTATTAACCATAAACAGATAATAGCATAAAGAAAATGTGGCATTTATACATAGCGACATACTGGTCAGCTATAAGGAATGACGCGTTTGAGACATTTGTAGGAAAATTGATGGCACCTGGACAACATGTTGAGTGAAATAAACAGATGCATGAGCTTAAATACCATATAATATCTCTTGAGTGAGGCAGAGTACAGTGAAGATGAAAAAGGATGGATAGAAAAAGAACAAGGCAACAGATACCTAGCAACTGGAAAGTGGTCCAAGGGTACAAGAGTGGGGAGTAAAGAAGAGGGGAAGGGTAAGTGCCAGGAACCTAACAGCCCCAATTCATGTAAACATCATATGCTATAACATGAGCTAAGACAAATAATAGATACAAGAAAGGGGATAGAAAGGGGAACTGGAAGAGGGAGGAGGAAGACGATTTAAAAAAAAAAAAAGAGCTTAATATGTATATGTAACCACTCCCCAAGATGATTCTCAACTACCTGAACTTCAAACATGTACTAATAAAATAAAAAGGCCAAAAAAAAAAAGGCAAGAAAGATAATAGCAAGTATGTCCCAAACAAGGGCAAATATTTTTCAGGATAAGTGGCAGTGCACCTTTTACTATGATTCTTAAAAATTTTAAATGCTCACCATATTTTTCAATCACACCTCACACCGCAAAAAAAATAAAGTAAAATCTGCATGGCACGGTGGCATATGCCTATGATCCCAGTTACTTAGCAGGCTGCAAACCACCAAGTTTGAGCCCAGCATGAGCAAATAAACAAGACTCTCAAAAAAAAAAAGAAAGAAAAAAAAAGGACTGGAAATATAACTCAGTGGCAGAGCGTTTGCCAAGCATGTGCAAGGCCCTGGGTTCAGTGCTCAGCACCAGAAAAATAAACAAAGTAGAATTGCACAAGGATAAACACTCTTCAGTCAGAGCTGGCACCCAGCAACCCTTCTGCAAGCCTTCACCAGGGCTGGTCTGGGAGCATCTGTGCCCTTCTCCACTAGCATAGGACACAAGGATATCCGGCTCTTTCTTTGCTGTTTTATTAGTGAGCAAATAGATACACAAAAGATCACATCAAAGCCTTTTCTATGCATGAACACTCCAAACTTTTATGCTAATAACAATAATGATAAATGTGGTAAGAAGACTTTGCTAATATTCTACATGCTGGGTGTTCAGTATTGCTCCAAAATTAAAATTAAAATTTTTCTCAGTGTCCCTCTCTGCTATCCATTTTTCAGTGTCATCCTAAATAAATAAAACATTCTACTCCAAACAGTTCATTTTTAAGCACAAGATATTTTAGGAGGCTGTTTTCTAAAATATAAGAAATAGGGTTTATTTTCAGTGCCTTTCTTTTCTCATACCATATAATAATAGTAATCTTATGTATATAGTTATATAGTTCATATGAATCGAGTAGGTAGGAAAGATTTAGAAGTCTAATGAGACCCAAAAGTCTCATTAATAAGTGATATAATGTTTAAGTCTCAATTGTGATCATCATTATCAACATCACTACAAATGTCTCAGTTGTACTTGAAATTACACATTATTTCTACACATAGTATCTTCCTTGATAGTCGCCTTACTGTGCCATTTTGTTGAAAAGGAGACTGAGGGTCAGAGGGCGAAACAATTTGCCTAGGATCTCACAGCCGGTTCATCCACAAAGCCCAGGTTCAATCTCAAACCTGCCAACTCAGCATTGCTTATTGTCTATTTGTCCATAAGCACTGTTCCAATTTTTTAGTTGCTGGGCTTTGGAAGTGGTGACATTTGGTGTGACTTAGAAAATCCAAGTTTAATTTGAAACTAAACTTTTGAGTATCTACCTTTTCCAAAGTTTCAACAGACCAAACTGGGGTGGGGGGCAAACTTGGCAAGGGCACCTTCCAATCTCATTTTCCATCTGGATGTCTTTTTAAAGCTAGGCACTGAATCTTAAGAATATGCTTTTGAAAAATCAAAATTGGCATTCAAATTCAAGGAGACAGAGATAGAGAGAGGAATATAGGTCTTAGAATTTCCTGTGTTAAAATTAGTGGCCTGGCAACCAACATCTCTCCAATCACCAATGTTTAGCAATTCTTTGAAAATATGAACAGTCTCAGTTGGGAGAAAACAAGCCTAAGTAACAGGGGGCAAGACTAGATGTTACTCCATTTCTGTTACTATAACAAAATACCCAAGACTGGTAACTTTACCAAGAAAAGAGGTTTATTTAGCTCACAGTTCAAGGGCATGACACTGGTGTCATATCAGCTCAGGCTGGATAGCTCCACAATGGTTGGAGAACTTTTGGGAAGAAGAGATTGTATCCTGGCACGAGACGCCAGAGCAATTTAGGGGTTCAGAGCTGGGCTTCTCTTATAATAACTCCCTGTCTAGATCAGACTCTGGGTCTGTGAGAGAACTACCTTAATGCCATCTAATGACCTAATGATCTCCAACCGAACCCCACCCTTTCAAACACCTACCCCCTCAACTCTACCACTGGGGAGCCCTCGGAGAAAAAAACACATTCATCCCAAAGCCAGAAGGATCCAATAAGAGACTCAGAACACAGAACTAGATGCAAATTCAGGATTCAGGGTTTCAAACCTATCAGGTGGTGTGTTTCAGACATGAAGCACATAAGCAGAAGGGCAAATATCTGCATGGTTAAAAGATCCTACGTTCAGCCACTGAGGGCAGGGAAAGGAGGTGTGTGGGTTTTCTTCAGCACCCCTGGAGTAGGATGGTTAGATTTAGAAAAACTAAAAGTATAGCTGGATATACTTGCACACATCTGTAATCGCAGCATTCAGTGAGGCCGAGGCAGGAAGATCACAAGTTTGAGCCTAGCCTGTACCTGTTGTATTAGTGAGACCCTGTTTCAAAATTAAGAAAAAATAATAAGAAGAAAAGAGCTTGGGATATAGCTTAGTGATAAGACCATGGGTTTAATCCCCAGTACTACAATAGATTAAATAAATAAGGTACTCCATGACATTTGAGTTGTTAGTGAACAACTACTTTATAGTACAGTATGCTCATGTGATATTTGGTACATATTTATACTAAAGACATGTATTGTTTATCTGAATTTAGATTTAACTTGGTACCTGTATTTCATCTGGTCCCTGTCTGCCCTGGAAGCTAATCTCCAGGGAACCCCTGAGCTAGGTTCGGGGTAGGGTACCTGTTTGGGAAGTTGACTGACAAGCCAAGAACTAGCACTGAGCTAATATAAGCAAGTCTGAATTAAGTAATATACATACATCTTGTTCATGTGTTTCATCATCTGCTTGGGCCTTTGTTTTTGATTGAAAGTCTCTATAAACTATGCCTGAATACCATGGAGTTAATCACAAACCTCTTGAAGTATTTTCATATTGTGCATAATAAATGCCCAATACTTAGTATTTAAAGTAAGAACTACTCACCACAATATTTAGTTAAAATTACAAAGGGAGTACAAATTAAGCCATCATGTTGTTAAGGTGTATACTGTAAGTCTTATTTAATTTCCCCATGTTTCCATATGCGTGTTTGTATAACTGTTGTGTCAAGACTTTTCGGTGATAAAGTATTTCAATTAACTGCTAAAAGAAATACATTTAAGGAGTTACAACTGATGTACGTTTGGACTAAATACCTATAATCAGAGTTGTTTCTCACCTGAGTCTCTCTTGCTGCTGTTGTGTAACAAGCAGTCCTGATTGCTGGCAATAATTCACTTTACGGGTTCACATTTGGGTGGTTATCTCATAAAAATAAAATAATGATTCGCTTGTACTTCCAAAATGAAACTGACACTAGAAGTAGGCTAGATAAGTTGTATGGTCACTTTGTCACATCTGAAAGTTTATTTCGAAGTCCGTTTATTTCAGACCCTTTCTATAGGACAGATTTGAGAGGACCTCAGTGATACTTGTGGATGGTGGCAGAGGGATGGTTGTTAAAAATTGGGAGTCACACGTTCATGTTCACCTACCTCCGTGCTCCCAGCTTCCAGCACGGGCGCTAGGGCTCCTCCCCTGGACAGAGCCTCAGGAACATAAATGACAAGAGGCGCCAAAAGCAGCACAGTTAGTAGCAGTGAGGAAATTCCGTGCAGAGATATCCAGGGAAGTGAAGCAATCCTCATCTATCAGCTGTCTTTTCTGTCTTTGTGTGACTTGTGCAATGATTATCACTCTTCAACAATTTTCTAACACTGTGCTCTGTCATTATGAAATCATCAACTTCTAATTTAGTTGTCTTCTACTACATTCTTGCAAAATGTCCTAATGTAAGTTCATGGAAGTGACCAGAGAATTCCCAAGATCTAACTCTATTCCAATACCTTTCCCCAAGTCACCTTAATGTAAAGTTCTGCAAAATTTATGGAGCACATTCTTGTTAAAGAAAAGTAGGGGCTGGGGATGTAGCTCAGTGGCATAGCACCTGTTAGGCAAGCGTGAGATAGTGAGTTTGCGTTCCTGTTTCCCCCCCCAAAAAAGAAGATAAGAGACAGAAGCAGCATTTTTTTTTAATGGCAAGGCAGCTAAATCCTGCTATTTATAACCAGAAAAAGATCTTTGTTTAAACTTTAAAGTAAAATGTTGCATTGTTCATCTTCATTGAGGCCAACTCAAGGTGTGGACAAATCACACCTTTACTACCAAGTCACCATGGAAAACCTGAGGTGGCCACTCTGAACAGTCTTACCCAGAGAAAGCTTGAAAAATAAAATATACTCTTAAAATTACACCCATGTCTTTTTTTCAGTACCAGGGCTTGTATTGAGCTACATTCCCAGTCTTTTTATTTTTTGAGACAGGGTCTCACTAAATTGCTATGGCTGGACTTGTGATCTTCCTGCTTCAGCCTTCCTGAATGCTGGTATTGCAAGTGTGCACCACCACTCCCGGCTTGTTCCCATGTCTTACATATGTCTTCTTTACAGTAAATTCCATTTCTGAGAACTTTGAAGTGCTCCTCCTTAGCTCTGCTCCAAACCATTTCCATGACGTAGTGGGTCAAAAATCTAATGGTCCCAAAGGTTTCTTTCACCTATTCAAATCTCCTTTGTCCAGCCTTAGGCAATTTTCTATATCTTAAATAAATGTAGTCAAGCACTTACAAACATCTCAGAGAATGCAAAGTTTGGGAAGGAAGACTTACTTTAAAATTTAAACCAGGAACACCTATAATCCCAGCTACTTGGGAGGCTGAAGCAGGAAGATCAAAGTTTAAGGTGAGTCTGTGCAATTTATGAGATCCTGTCTCAAAATAAAAAGGAATGAGGGTGTAGCTCAGGGGTAGAGTACTTGCCAACCATGTGGGAAGCCCAGTGCTCAACTCTCAGTACTGCAAAAAACAAAAACAAACCCTCCCCCAGAAATTTAAAATTATGTAGTATGCTTTAAAATAATCATTCACATGGCTCAAAAAGTAAAATGACATGGAAATATATATGTGCAGACATATATAGTTGTAATTACATTTTATACCCTTTTTTCATTTGTCTCTCCCAATCCCTGATGCCCCCATAGGTTAGTGCTTTCATTGGTTTCTTTCGCTGTCATGTGGTGTCTTTATGTATAGTCATACATCACTTAGCAACAGGGACGTATGCTGAGAAAAGTGTCATGGGGCAATTTTGTCATTGTGGGAACAGCACAGAGTATGCAACACAGAGTATGCTTACACAGACTTCAATGGCACACAAGCCAAAGACACAACATGGCCCCTTGATGCAACCAAGAGATGCAAGAATGAGGTGCATGAGGCTGCTGGTGCCACAAGGCACAGTGTCTTACAGCAGACCCTTTATAAACATAAGAGAACATGCTAGAATAACTATAAGAATATAGTAAATACCTGAGCCATAACAGTCATTTATCATCGTTATTGATCATTACATACTGCGCACAGCTGCGTGTGCTACACTTGCTACACTGTCCCAGGATGGCAGCATGGCGGGGCTGCTGACACAGCATAACCGCAAACGTGAGCACTGCTGATGCTCCAGTGTTACAACGGCTTCAAAGGCACTGGGCAATAGGAAAATTTTCACTGAAATCTTTGAGATCACTATTGTCTATATGGTCCCTCATGGACCGAAAAACCATGGTTCTATGCATGACTGTATGTACAAATGAACATGAATATATACTATTTCCTTGATTTCTTACACCAAAGACAATATACACTATGCATGTTCTGTAGCTTGATGTTTTCATATAAAATATATCCTGGTGTTCACTCTGTGTTAGTACACAGAGAACACTTACTACGTGGCACAGAATAGTCTTTCTTAGTCCTCACCATCACATACAGGGCTGATGTGAACTTGTCTGTAAATCATTTTGTATATGCACATATCTATCTGCAGGGTAGATTTCTGGAATTGGGAATTCACAGAATTTTGATTATATATCTCTGTTTTAACACATATCAAATAGTGGCCTAAATATGGTTAATGTCGCACTGTCTTCTACCTATTTTATGAGCTTTTGGAAGGTAGACAATGTTTCATTTATCCTTGCTTTTACAGTCCTACCATAGTGCCTAGCATGTTAATGCTGAATACAACCTAAACTTCCAGGCATAACTGTAACCTTGAGAATGTTGAAGAAACCTCTTTGTTTAAAGACTGTGATTTAGGTACAGACTGAGCCACTCTCACTTCTGGCTTTCTTCTATTTAAAGATGAAAAGGGAACCCATAAAAATAGAAGTACTGGAATCCAAGTAGGGGTTTTAAGGATCAGGCTCTCTTCAGAGCCAGCCACTGGGCAGATGTCAGGTAAATGTCTGGGTTAAACCCAATAGAGAGGTGAGATGGCAGAATGGACAGGAAACCTTTAGAACTCTGGCTTGTGAAGATCAGCTGTGGTTTCTGAGAATAGTGCTTCTCAAACCCAGGCCAGGATGGGTAAGCAAGGTCAGTGTATCTTCAGAGCAGAATCAGTGCAGAGAAGGAGATGGGGGGAGATATAAGGAGGAGAAAAAGGAGGTGCAAGAGGAACAGAGGAGGAAGAGAAGGAGAGAGGAGAGGGAGAGGGGAGAGAATGATTCTAGGTAAACAAGCTTCTTTGCTCTCACAAAAGCCTGTTACTGGCTCCTGGTTTTATACTGCAGCCTTCACAACCTTCGGGAAAGTGGTTAGCAAAGGGTTAGGGGAAACTCAGACCTGGTTTTAAGCTGTTGACAGCTATACTTCTCCAGCTACTTCCCTCCCGATTCCAGAGTGGCCCCATAGTGACTCTACTCTGCAGGTAAGTGCGGGATTCTCCCTCTCCCAAGTCATCACTAACCATTGCAGCTGCCACTGGACGCCCTGTAACCAAGTGTGAAGAGATAGATGGCAGGTCAATGGGTCATGCACAGAATTCATGGTAGCCCTTGTCAAAATCCTTGCCTAAGGGCTGGCCTGGTATAGCTCAGTGGCAAAGCGCTTGCCTGGTAAGTGCAAGGTCATGAGTTCAATCTCCAGTTCAAAAAAAAAAAAAAAAGAAAGAAACAGAAAAAGAAAAAGAAATCCTTGCCTCTCAAAAACTGTCATGGAAAGTAAGTTGATACATCTTTGGTTCTATCAATAATGTGGCAATATTGTCTTAAAATTGTAAATGTGCTTTTATGTAGCAATTCCACTTCAAGGAATTAATTCTTCAATTGCACTTATAAAAGTACATAAAAGTATGCATGTTTGCTGAAGCATTATTTTGAAAAGGAAACATGAAATAAAAATAACCTGAATGTCCATCAGCATGGTAATGGCTTTATCCATAATATGGTATTACGCAGTGCTCCTTGCAACAGCTAGGAGACTGAGACAAGCTCATGTACAGGGCACAGAGCAAGAACCAACACACACTGCTACACGAATAAAAGCAAACTTAAAATAGTAAAATCATTATGTAATTTTATTTCTGATTTAAAAGCTGATATGCTTTTAAAAAGTCTGTTAAAATATGACCACTGGTAATGGTCACTATTGTGGATAATGTTGATAGGACAAGTGAAAAGGAAAGGACTTTTAAAAAAATGACTATGTGCTTTCTAGTATCACTTTTACAATTACAAATTCACTTGCAACCACGCTGTTATTTCTTAGGTTCTTGTGATAAATAGGTTATATATGATTTGGTGGTCATTTTTGACTCAAAATAAACATCACTTTAAAACTCTTAAAAGGGTGGGGTTTTTTATGACTTTATAAATAGCTATGGCTGAACTTTTTCAAAGCTCAAGAAATTGAATTGAGCTTTGTGGCTATATTCAAAATCCAATTCATGCAGAAAATTCAGTAAAATTTCCTGTGATTACAAAATCCACATGTTGAGCTCTCAACTAGTTGACAAGATTATTAATAATTTAGTACCACCTCTGATAAACTTCTACTTATAACCTGAACACTTTTAAGGAATGCTTTTTGGTTTTATGTTGTATTTCCTGCTACATCTCCTATGCAATAGATTTAGAAATCATGAAAAAATATATTATCATATTTTATAAGGTCAAGGAAAAGTGAAGCAAAGACAATCTCATATTATGCAAGTGTCCTATTGCTAAAGAAGAGACTGCTCGGTACAGACTTACACAAAGTGGCAAATTCTGATTTAGATTTTCACATCCTGATAATTGGAGCCATTCAGTCAGTCTCTGTGCCTGATCTTGAAGAATGAGAACCTGAGACAAGAAGCGAGAAGAGGAGAAAATGTCAAGGAAAGAGAAACATTTGGCAGATACAACTGGCAATAGCTTCAAGGTACGTTCTCTTGTAACAAGGCTTTAATCAAATGCAGCAGAATATCATTTAGAACATCATATTCCAGATCACCTACCTTTTCCAAGACTACCTGTTGCTAAGATGATGATGTCTTTGGTGACTACTTTAGCAAAATTTTCTGATGTCCAAAAGTTTTAGCAATTTGCCTTTCCACAATGCAGGGGAAAAAAGCTGAAGAGTGTACATTTTTGTTTTAATTGTCTTGTTGAGTTATTCCTCTCCTCTGTGGAACAGTGTTCTGTATTTGCAAGTGTAGAAAAAGCTACATTATTTTTGGATAGTAAGATGACAGGCCCATTTTATAAGACAATTGATAGACATATCAAGCAAGTACATAATTTATCTTACTGTAATTATAACAGGTCTTGTTTATGGAAATGAGGCAAACCTGAAATCCATAAATAACCCAAGAAATTTTCAGAATCAAAGCACACTTTTGAGGTTAGCTCTGAAATCTTTGAGTTTCCACTTTGCAGCAATCCCTAGAGTAAGGGAAAGGAGGAATTAAAAGGTCAGCAAATAAAGAAAAAACAGAAATTAAGGGGAAAATAAAGCTGTAATATAACAATAATGAGAGCCTGGTTTCCCCAGTTGATTTATTACCCCAAAGTTCAACTTCTGCAAATATAAAAATGAATACAACTTTCTATGAAAAGTTACTTTTTCAAAATAAATAGGTTCTAAACATGTTTGGTGATTTAAATATATCTGTTGATATGATTTTGGGCTTTAAGATACTGTTCCCAATATTTAAATTGTGATTCTGAAAAATAAATTATTTTGAGAACTAATGTGAAGACCAATTATTATTTGACCCCAATTATTTGAATAGTACAGGTGAAAGTACATTTTTTAAACTCAGTTCTCCAGATCACATACACATAAATATACCAAAGCTCACAAGACTAAGTATCTCTTCAAATACATTTTATTATAAACTGTTTTCTCCTTTGAGTCACTGATAAACTTTATTATGTGCAGTTTCCACAATACAAGTCTATTTGTGCCAGTGTCTTAGCATCAGAGTATCCTCTCATCAGAATACTGGTTAGGTTCCCTAGTGTGAATCACTTATCCAGTTGCTTGCCTGATTATTCACATGTTTTTGAGATTTGTGAAATGTGGCAGATAAACAGGTTTATGCTGTGTACAACTTGGAGGGCAGCCAATGTCTGTCTGCCTATACAGTATATTTGCTCTCCTTCCTCAAATCTCTCTCCCATACAGAGAAGCTGTATTTTAAGACCAAAATCAGTGTAGAATGCAATCCAGTAATGTCACTGCAGAAAACAGCAGGTGTTCATCCATTCATTTGCAGTGATTCTTGCAGTGAAGAAAGTGAATCAATGATTTACCCAATGGACAAAGAAACGTCACAGAGAACATTTGGAAAAATCAAATGCAGGAAAAGCACATTCTCCTTTAAAGGCGTGCTTTAATTTTAGAAAGCAAAGCCTCCCACAAGAAAATCAGGAATTTCGTTGAAGTGCTCTGGCTGTACCTGCTGTAAGCAATAGCATGTTCCCTCTCTCCCTGCTTCCACTGTTTTATTGCTTTTGTGTTGCACTTCTAAAATAAATATCAATAAATCATTGCAGTTAGATACTCTAATATAGACAGAAATGTACTTGACTCCCTACAGTCATTACAATTGGAGGGGACTCTGATTAGGATGCTTTACTTAATTAAGTGATATCGTCTAAAGAGAGTTCTTCCCTCCATTTTCTGTTTAACAGTCTTATAAAACACCAACAGAGGAAATTCATTCTGTTGTTTGCTTTCCTTATTGTAAATGGTTTCTTCTCATTCATATTTTACAGAAGATGTCGAGTTAATGAAACAGCTAATAAGCCAAAGACTGTGGTTCAGCTGTACACAATCTTGTTTAAATCAACCCAGCCAGTTACACTGGACACATCTTTCCCCACCAATTCCAGAAAATGTATTTCTTCAGTTTTTGCATTTTTTTTTCAGCATGTGTGACCAAAAAATTAAGATGATTTAAAAGAAATACTTTTTCTGAAAAATCATACATCATCTAGTTCAGGGATAGCTTAACAGACCTTTTAAATCTGTTTCTTTGAGAAAACAGAAAAAATGGGCAAAGAATAAGCAACCCTTAATGCATTAGATATTATTTGTGAGGCACTTTGATTTTACTGAAAGAAGTCATTAAATTTGGATTGCCAATACAAATATGATTATATATGTTTTCTAAATAAAATGTTATTATGTTGCAACTGAACTCATCCATTTATTGTTTGTTTACCTAATGCTCAAATGCATGTTTTATTCATAGATGTCTGGGAGAAAAAAATTTTTGCTTGATAATCACACCAAGCATATTTAACAAAAGCGATTCTCCTTTAATAGTGAACAAGTTTAAGCAGAATGATTTCATTTTTTTCCCCATTTAGCTAATTCAAACTAGCAGGATCCTTAGCCTACAGCTTTTGTTTCTCCCCCTGCTGCCTTTTATGCCTTTAATGTATGCATGCCTATCCACTGATGGGAAAATATCATTTCCTGAAACTCTTCCTTTTTCCCTTCTTAGTTATTCTCTCAGTTGATTTTTAGTTTTGGTTAGTTTTCACTGTCAAATCACTTTATGCACAGGTTAGATAAATTGAAGCCAAGTACACAGTTCATTATCTTGCTAAAGATTTTAAACTGTCTTTCATTACAGTGTATTTAAATTTGAAGTAGTCTCATTCTTTAAAAAAAAAAAACAACATAGCTATATTTTTGAAGAAATTGAAAATTGTGTAGAATAGAAAGTGGTCAAGAAAAGATTTATTACTATCTGTAAAATTTTTTTCATTGCCAAATAAAACATTTTAGCAAAACGTTTGCAATCTTAGCAAATTAACAATAAATAGTCTTGCATTGAATTTAGCAATTTTATCTCTATTAAAAACAGAATTAAGTGCAAAAGCTCTCTTAAATTAACACAACCAGTTTATCATCTATTTTCTCTTACTTTAACACACTATACAGCCAAAAGCATTTGATCTGTAAAATTTAAATTCACATAAGTCTCAAGATGCAAAGCTGAATATTAATGAATCACATTCAAGGAGTTTTAATTAATTGTTAAACTATCAAAGGAACATTTTATGACACAGCTAAGAACCCGAATTGTCTTCATAGCCAAAATGTATTGCTTGGTCATTTACCATGCCAAATAATAATAATAGTACTAATAATAATGTATAATCACTAAATAGGTTAATTTTTTATTATAAGCTTTTGTTTTAAACTACATACCAGCCAGTACAAGACTACTGCATGAACAATTCTACAACTGCAAAATTTTCTTTATCTCCTAAGTTTAGAAAATATAAGAAAAACAATAAATCAACATGCCTCAGACATGTTAAGCAAAGTGAATTCCAAAAGTTGCTTATAATTAATTGCTTTTATTGTTTTGTAAAAATACTGCTTATTAAAGACTAGTTTTTCATTAGTTCTAAAGTTCATGAAATTTTAGTTTTTGCTGCAATCTAGGTATTTTTTACAACTAAAAGTCTAGCCTAACTTCTATTAAGCTAACTGCTTTATAGATTTTCTTTAAGCTCTTCATTTTAAAAGGTGCCTTTGTCTTGAAACTAAACATATGACATTCCTGTCCCCTAAGAAAAAATTTTGAGGAATTGAATAACAAGTAAATCTGGTAGAGGTTTTATTCCATTCTTCCTCACATTTGTCTATGTCTTTAAAAATAACTTTTAAAAATAGCAAATGTGAGGGTTTTTTCTTAAGACTAAGATGAATGAGAATTGCATCTAATGAAGTACCACTGAAGTTAGAGTAGACGCTGAGTCATTATCTGGCAGAAGAATGTGAGTTCTATTTTGCCTGCACCAATTATTTTTATCAAATGACTTTTCTATTTAAATCGTTTGCTTTATGAAACACTGATTTTAGAGATAAGCAGAGTTGTTGTAACATGCATTTTAGACCATTACTATTTCAATTCCTATAAATCAAACTGTATGCAACAGAGCCAGTTTGAGGGGACTATTAATTGAAAGTGCTTTTCACAAGAGCAGTTAACATGTGTAGCTAATGTTGCAGTCCTAACTGGCAAATATATCAGATTTTAAAAATTTAAACACAAGTATGACAATGACTTTTAGTAGGCTTTTTAGATGAAAATACTCTGCATCATAATTTACTTTTTTTTGGATTTGTAAAATGAGTGTTCTAAATAAAGTTCATGTCATCTAAGCCATTTGTCTCCGAAAAGCAGTAGGAAATGTAAATTTTCTAGAGAAAACATAGCTTAAAGATACTATCCTGCAATAAAGTAGCTCAAATCTGTGTTAAAAATAGGACAAAGAAAAAATTTAGTGCCACAGATAAGATAGCTCCTTGAAACTTATTTTTTCTTTCTATAGAAACATGAATGTCAAGAAACAAAAGATTTAGCAATAATATTATTTTTGAAAGGGAGCAGGAAAAATCATTTAAAAATCTTGTGTGATCTGGGAGGAGAAAAAAATACAGAGCAGACCGAAATAAACAACCACAAGCAAGGCAGTCAAAGTCAGACTATTTTTTAATTCCTTCTAAAGTATATTTCTTATCACCAAAAGACAACTGCAGAGTCTGGAGAACAAAGTACTCACATGGTGAGTTATACTTTATAAATACTGGGACTGGATCATTGACTTGTTTGGAAGAAAATTCTCTCATTATAGTATCAGTTTTGTTTTCAGAAAGAATACCTGCTAGTACTTCACAAATTTGCTTTTATGAAGGAGCAAAACTTGACAATAAAGTACTGTCAGCATGCATAGATTTCTGATTCAGGTTAAACATATTGATAAGTAATCAGCCTAAAAATGTTTTGAGCTCTCTCAGTGGCCCAGAGGGAGCTCTACCTTTAATGACAGAGGATGAGATAACAAAGAACACTTTTTTAAAAGTAGGGTGCAGGGAAGAAAAAAAAATGTTGTTCACATTGAAAAGACTTTGAACTTCATGCAAACATTACAAAAGCAATTATTTTCCCTAGTAGAATAATTCTTGAATATAATAAATAAAACTAAAACTAAACTTTTCTGGGTAAAATCAGGCACTCAATGAAATGTAGAAACAAATGTTAAGCACTGCATATTCTTTTAAGACATGTAAGATGTGAATATTATTGTAGTTCACTTAGTATATAGTCTTGTGCTAATGTGTTAATATCTATAATGTAGTATTTCATTGTTTATAGTATATTAAGTACTCATTCATAATATTCTTGAGTTCCATAGTCCAGTAAAAGTCCAGTTATCTTTCACAAGTACAGAGCTCATTCATAAAGTATATAATTACTCAATTGCATGTTCTAAATTTTATTTTTAAAATCAATAATTATCAAACACCTAGAAAAGTAAAATAAAAATTATAACGCAGATGATCCCCAAACACAAGTAGAACAATACGGGAATTTTTCAAGATCTCATTTCCGTAACAATGACTTAAAACTAATTAAAACAAAGCATTTAAAAATGCATTATATATTTTAAGGAGTCAAATATTTATTTCCAGTCTGTTTTGCATGAAGGCTGTGGGAAGTTTGTATTATGAAGATCAGATGGTGCACTGATGTGAGAAATATTGTGGAGCATCCTGTTGATTGATTCTAATTAACTGCAATGCTCTTGTGTTCTCAGTTTTAGCCAGCACACACTACACAATGCCTTTTATTTTGCTTTGAATGGATTTTTTACTTAAAAACAGCTGATCTCAGTATCTATAGCATTTTGGCTTTTGAAAAATTTCCTGAAAATTTCCTGCAATATTTTCTTTTTGATTTTAAAAGAAAAACTTGAAAATATTTCCAAAACATCAAGTGTGATCAATTAAATCAACACACTCATATAGCCTTATACTTGTATTTTACATGTTTTATAAGACATAGCCACATTCTCTAACCACATTTTTACTTCTTTTTAAAAATTGTATGTCTGGATAATGGTTTAAGCAGAAAATTCTGAAAAGCAATCTAGAGCATGCTGCTAACTTTCACCTATTTTTATATTTACCATCGGAATGCTAAATTGAACAGAACTGTAAAATGTGGGATGCAGGACAAGGGGTAGGAGGGATTGCAGAATTAAAAGAATTAAATAAGATTCTTTGCACTCACCTTCTGTGATGATTTAAGCTCAAGAAGTCCTGATAGAGAGAAGTCATGAATTTTCATTAACTCGACACATGTCATACATTTAGAAACATTTTGATTTGCCCTGGGACCCTGTATGTCTCTGAAGCACAGTAACAGTGCTACGATGTGTTGTAGGTACAAACCCTATAAACTCCCAGAGCTCTAGAAGATATATTACTAATGTAAACAGGTCTTTGGGGGGGGGGAAGCATTAAATAACAGGCAGTTTCCAAAGAAATATACAATTTAAAATAAAGAAGCTATTATTAGAAGCAGCACATTTTCTATAATTTTAAGGGCCACAATTTTATCCATACCCTGTCCTTCTAAGATAATGCAATTATTTGGACCAAGAAATAGAAATAATTTTGGGTAGGAAAATACATAACCCCAAAATTAGGGCTAAATCGTTCATTTAGCTTAGCAGACTTTGATAGTAATTACATAGTTCTTTTTTTATTCATATGAGGATAAAATGTTATTTGTGTGATCAGAAAGTCCACGGTTTCAAAATGACTACTAACATCCTTACCTTTGCCAGGAATAAAGCTAAATGTAACAAGTATGAGTTAATCAAGACAGAATTTTATCCTAAATAACATGTTTAAGGGTTATCTTTCAAATATTTCTGTTGCTTTTAAAATTGTGGAAAAGCATTAAGATAGAGTAAAAATAAACATTTAGGGAGATTATTAAATGTAAAATGGCAAATGACAGAATGATAAAAATAAACTGGTATTACAAATCATTTATAATGTGCCCTTTGCTTTACAATAGAGGAAACTGAGGCTCAAAGAGATAAAAGGATTTTCTCAAGGTCTTTCAAAGACTAAGAAGTAAAGCTAAACTACAAGTAAGACCCTTGGCTTCTGGCAGCTCTTCTGAAACTCTACAGTGTTTCAATGCTATAATAGAAAGGCCACTCAGGTGTGGGCCAATGGTACAGTTAAGCAAAATAATGTATGGATGCCGAAGGTATGTGCAGAACATATCGAATTCATCAGCCACCTTTACAGTGTGAACATTGTCTTTAAAAAGATGCTTTTCTGGGAAATGTCTTTATGCTTTCATTCTTGCTGGGCTCTTAGGATTTGCAACTATTAAATGAAAGTTATTTCTTAGGATTCTTACCCTACACAGGTAGGTAAAAACAACCACCAACCATGTTGACTCACTGCGACTAGTTGGCCCCCACTTCCAATCTTTTCTCCACTCTGCTGACAGCACGTCTTTCTAAAATGCACATCTGAGTATGTCTGAGTTGTTTCGCCCCTTCAAGTTTTACTTCTAGCATCTCTTCCCATGTGTTCTAGCAAGGCAAACTCGGTATTATTCCAACATGATAAGCTCCTAATTGCCCTTGGCCTTTGTCCATGATATTTCTCCACTTAAGTGCCTGATAAAACCCTGTTCCTCCTTTAAGAGTGAGCTCCAGCATCAACTTTCTTCCTCCTGACAAACTTCTTCCTTTGGGATTCACTGTTTCTTGAATAAACTTCCTGTTATTCCATGCAATGGGTTGAGCTGGAATTGTCCATCTATACACTTCTCTTACCACATATATTTTCCGTGGGTCAGTGACTTGTGTTTCTCTTCATGCTTAGTAATCTGTCTGGGGGAAGCACTTAGTGAATATTTGCTGACTGAATAAATGAACCAAGTGGAACACCATATTTTTTCTTATCAAGAAATCTTTAAGTATCTAGATCTTCTCACTGGATATACATTGACAATCAAATATCTGTGACAACCTGTTTTTAAATTCCACCACCCCTATTTAGATCATTTTCCCATGACAGTGAATTGACTTTGATAGCAAAGCTGGTGGTGGATCACAAAGTGCTATCTTCATTTAAGTGAACATAAAAATTAATGTGCAATCCATAAAGACTGTACATATAAGCAATATAAACAGCAAATACCATCAGTATCTTCATATCAGGTGAGTGCTCCAAAAGAGAATTTTCCAATTTAAACAAATGGAATTTAGAGTTAAGGTTTAGCTTGTACTAGGTTCTACTGTCATTTGATTCTGTCCTTCCTTACCCTGCTGAAAAAAAGCTGTCCAAATGCAAATGTCTTTTAGGATGCTGCCCAACTGAAACCAGGCTGTCTGGATTCATGTTCCACTTGAAATAATACTCTGGTATTCATTGAAAAAAAAAGGATTCACATTCAAAGTTGCAAATTTGCAAGTATAGTCTTCCCTTAACATGTAAATAATCTTGAGCCAGCTCCCCGGATGGGTGAGAAAATGTTCCAGTAGCTGTCTTGACTAATGAGAAGCATGAGGTGTCCCAGGCCTGAGATCATTTCTAATATGAATCTCCCACCTTGACTCCACTCCACTGGCTCCATTGTGCCCCAAGCCTACAGGTCCTACTCAAATGTGAGGACTGCTTAGTGAGGAATAGGAGTTAAGAATACAGTAATAGTAGACCTTGCTCCTGTGTAATGGATTCACTGTGGTCATTGGACCACTGCCCTATGTGGAACCATCATTAACAATCACTTTTAAATCTTTTTCTGGTTGACATAAACAGGAGAAAAGTACCAATAATACTCCTTTACTGTCACATTTTGCATATCAGAAAGGATTACAGGGAAATAATGAAAGTGTTTCATAAATTGAATCAGAAAATATTTATTGAGTAAATATTATGTCCCAGACATTATGTAAAGTACTAACAGCAGATATACAGAAGAGAAAAGAGAGAAAGAATATAATTATTTATAGATCTAAATTTAAGAATATGAAATGTGATCACCTATCAAATACATTGGTTTGGAATTTCCTTTTGTCCACTTGCTCTCTGTTTCCTTGAAAGAAAAAAACATTCCTAGCAAGGAGTTGATAGTCAATATAAAAATGTCCATCAGCATACATTTTACCTTCTAACTCAATAAGTAATAAAAAATACATCAGTGTCTTCAACTTGAGTAAGGTCATTTGAAAGTTCTTGATAAACTTATGAAAAGACATGGGCTTTGGTTTTTTAAGGATGTGAAATGAATCCATTACATTAGAATGAGCAAGAGCAAGTAACGATTTGTATTATAAGCTAATGAGATGGGGGTGAGGTAGACATATTTGTACAATAAGACCTTTTGTACTCACATTTACTGACATTCTCTCTCATTTTGCCTAAATGAAGTTGGAAGATTGTTCGCCATTCAGTATTATTTAAATTATAAGACACAAATGTGTCATCTGGTTTTAAAATATTTTTCTTCTTTGGTAATGTAGATGACTAATGTCTATCTCCATTCTTTAAGAAGACACTAATGTGATAATATAATTTTGGAAAAAAATTAAATTAGTTTTTTACATCTCATATCTAGAGACTCCTTAGAATATTAGACTCCTTAGAATATTAGGAAAATATTATAAACTTCAAAAATACATTTTGCTAGCCTTCCCGAACACCCACACTTCAGTGAATTGTACTTTTCTGTTTAAAAAGTGCTACAAGTCCTCTCACACAGCAAGTCACCCAGAGAAAACTTCATCTATGAAGTGTGTGTACTTTTTCACAGAACCTACTATAAAAGTTATGGCTTCACCTTCAGTAGAGACAGCTCACTTTGGATGCCCAAACCACTTACAACATAGGAGTAAATGACCTATCTTCCCAACAAAGAGAACTTGGCAAGTCTTGCTCCACCCTTAGGATACTGTTATGTTACATTTAGATTTAGCAGCCTTAAGATCAGAGCACTCATATTTGAGGGAGATGTATTTTGTTTTTATAATGCCCCTGTATGGCAAATACCTACTTGTTTCAATCTGATGTAACAAGAAGTATTTTTATATAACCTCAAATTCACATGTCCCTGAAAGCTGAGTGCCTAAATCTAGTGGATTTGGAAACAATTTCTCTATAAAAGCAAACACTAAAAGTCAGGAGTTCACTGACAAGAAGTGATACTCTTCCAAATTTCATTTTTTCCCTACCACTATATGATAAGGGATATTTCCTGATTTTTGCTCTCTTTTAGTAATGAGAATCCTACTGCCATCTATAGTGTTTTCAGAATGGGCACTATCAAATAAGGCACTCACAACTTGCTTCCCAAGGAAACTGCTGGAGCTCCTGTACCTAAGTCACTTCTGATCAATCCCCTCCCTCTCTTTCCAGGAGTGAATTACCAGTAGAAAAGGTGGAAGATGTAGAGACAGGGTTGATTGATGGACCTGCCCTTTGCCACTGAAATTTTCCTTGTATCTTCTCGATGGTGCTGCAGGATTACACGAGTGATTCTCTCCTCTGCTGGTCTCCTGGCAGCTAAATGGGAATACTGGAGAGTTGCCAGAAAGGTAGGTAGCCAACCTGCTTGCCCCTGATTGTGCCTGCCAGCTTTTTAATAACAGAAGTAGGGTCAAGTAAGTGAAATCACGAACTGAGGAGACTATTCTGAGAATGCAAAGGCAGTTAATGTCCTTCCAAGCCTCAGATGGCTGGCAACCCTTGGCAGAGTAATCTATGATTTGTGGCACCTGACCCTTCTACTATGACTGTTATCTGTGTATTCACCAGAAACATATTTACAGAATCTCTCCATTAGCAAAGATGCCTCGTGTGTGATTACCCAATTGTCATGGTCACACTAAGGTTTTGATACAGTTCCTATTCACACATGAAAAACTGCACTAAGCTGTACACAGCTTAGTTTAAAGCAGAGATTCTCAATCAGTAGATCAAGGCTTCTTCTGGTAGATCTCCAAGAGATCATTACCACAGCCTTACTCCCACCTCCTCCTCCCCACAAATTGTATTCTACCGCCCCTATCCAAGCAAAAGACAAACACATTCACTTATTTCTATGAACCTTTAAAAATTACTAAGTAATTAATTAATATTTAGGAACAAGACTAACCCAAAGAAGTTGGCCTATTTCAAGTAGGCTTTGCCTCAGACCATATCAGACAAGAGCTTTATCATATTAGTTAGTGTTGCTGCTCATTTATATAATAGTATCAGCCAAATATTCCCACTTAAAATCTTTTTAGTCACAAACACAGATGGAGTTTGGGTGCAGACTGGAATCAAATGCAAAGAAAAAAATATTTAAATATCCCCTCTGGGACAAGGGATCTTGATGAGAGTAGTTACTATTTTAAAGTTTATGGGTTAGTTTAAAAGTGATGTTTTCCTCTTCTCGCTGCAAAAATAAATGACGCCGAAGTACTGCGCGTCAGAAAATTCTTCTTGTTTATATTCTGTGTTGGCGGGTCCTTTAGCATTTAGCATTAACTGGGAACCCTGAAACCTCTTAGGGAATTGAATCAAACTCAGTGGGAGCAAAGAAATAGTCTTGAGTCAAAATAGAAGAAACTCAGCCGTTGTCTCCTGGACCAAAAGATGCCCAGAGCAAGGTAAAGAAAAGTGACAAAGTCGTGCCACATAAACGAAGGCAATAAATTTGCACAGATCAAGAAATACTAAGGTGACCTGACTTGACAGTAAATGCAAGCGACCCTTGGGAATTGCATGAGGTTAAATGCTCAAGACCCTACAGACGGGCAACTGGTCCTTCTCAGGCAGGACCTAGAGGCCTGGGCTTTGAGTCTCTGAGCCTGGCCGAAGGGCGAGAGGCCTGTCCCGGGCGCTCCGGTCCTAAAGGATAACTGGCCGCGAGATTCCGGAGCCCAGATGTCCGCTGGTCCTGCACTGGCCCAGAGGAAGACTCGGCGGGGCTCAGCACCTCTCCCTCCCTCTCTGGATGTCTGCGCTTCGGTGCAGGGCCGCGGCACAGAGCAAGGTCCAAGCGGAGACCACAGGGGACCCCTGAGAGCAGCTCCGTGAGTTTGGCGGGAGCCAGGCGCCTTAGAGGCATCCACTGCCCTGCAGGAAGACAGAGCCGAACAGAAGCCCACAGCCCCGAGCCCACGCAGGGATCATTCCCCGGACGCGCCGGGCAGCAGTAGCTGGGCGGTGAGTCGGTCGCAGGCGCCCGGCTGGGGGGACCTGGCGGGAGCTCCCGGAGTGGGGGCGCCCCTCTCAGCGGAGAGTCATCTCCGCGCAGTTCGTCCCTGGCGACACGAATTCAGCCCCTGCGAAGATGACCGGGGCATTAGCGAGCAACAGGGGAAAAGAAGAGTTATTTGAATGGGGGAGGGGACGGGCATGAGGACTTGCAGGAAATATAAGAAAAGAAATCCCTATCACTACCAAAACCTTTCCTCAGAAGTCCTGAGGTTTTATGCCTGGAGATTTCATTTTAAAAGCTGAAAAATTATTCCACAGCTTTTAATTGAAGTAAACAAAGTGCAACAAATCCTAACTCAAATATGATTGCCGTGAGATTAGGGTCTAATTGCTTAGGGTTCAGGTGGAATCCGCGGGCTAAATCCTACAGGGCCAATCTGAATTTCACAATCATTCTGTCAAAAGGAGAGCGATGAGAGGCCACACGCTTCCTAACAAGTCATTTTTAACAGTTACAAGCTTCGCACAAAGACCACACAGGGCGTCTAAGAGATGCAAATCTAATCCCTGGTCATTCTACAGACCTTCAACAAAGATGTGCTAAACCCTAATAGAAAAGAAATCAGTTCTCTGTCACCAGCCCCTGGTAAAATCTATTAGAGAAGGGACCGAGCCGCATCTACAGCAGTGGCTGCAAAGGTTAAGGACAAGTACAAATAAGAAGGACCCAGTTTTGTTTTCCGTGTGAAATATGGGGAGAAGCTCTCCCCGAACGAGGGACGGGATTCGATCCGTGGTTTCGCATTCATTTGAATGCTAGAAAAATAAATAAATAAACACACAGGAAGACTTTTGAAGCCTCCGTTTCTGAATTTAAGGGAGTGCCCCCTCCCCCAGATGGAAATCTTTGACTGCTAAATTCATCGGAGAATTATGAAGGGGAGCGGAGGACGGAGGCGGGCGCTCCCGGGGCTGGGACCCGGCCACGCTGAGTCCGCGCCGGGCGCCCCAACGTCCTCGAGCCGAGCCGCGATTGGAAGGGACGCGGGACGCTGTCGCCTCCGTCTCGCCGCCGGGCCGGAGCGCAGGGTGCCCACAGAAGGGGCTGCACCCTGCTCCCGGGGAGCGCGGAGCCTCGGGCCCCTGCGCCACCGGCCCCGCCGACCCCCGCCCAGCGCGCACCAGCCTTGGCCTCGCCGCCCGGGGCGCGTCGCCACTGTGCTCGGGGCGGCGGCACCGACCCAAGGCGGGCAGTGTCACGCCGGGTACGAAAAGGGTTGTGATGCTGCTGAAATAGACCACAGCGCGCGTGCCCCTTTGCAAAGGAAGGACCAGGGGACCCTGGGCTGCAGGATGACGTGGGGCTTCCTCCTCTTCGCAGCGAGGGGCCCCGGGAAGCCCGCGAGCCCGGCCTCCTCCTGCGCCACGGTCCCGGGGCTCCGGACTGCAGACTGGGTTGGGGCGGCGCGGGCGCCTGCAGACACACCCGGGCCGGCCTGGGCCGCTTTCTATGATGGGGAGTTACTTAGGGCTCCAAGGCGAGGGCCGGGCCTGGGACTTGTTCCTAGTGGCGGCGAAGTCACCCCACTGTGTTCCCAAGCAGCTGGGGCGCTCTGCACGTGACTCCTCCTTGCAGGCAACACTCGCGGGGTCTAAAGGGGGCGCTGTCCGGCGGCCAGGGTCGAGAAAACTATGAAGCTTCCTTTTTTTCCAAAGGTCTTTCTCCCAACTGCGGGAAGGAGTGTGGGACACGTGTCCCAAAGAAGTTTTGTCTGCTTCTAGGAAAGTTTCCAAAAGATACTACTTTTTTTTCTTCTCCCTATAACTGCACCCTGGGCTCCCAGGTCCCCTTGAAATTGTAAATCCCCAGGCTTCGAACCCTGGAGCTGTCCAGACTGAAGGAGCAGGACGGAGAAAGGAAGATAAACTCCAGCCCCTGACCTCTCGGCTCCACAAAGGTTTAATTTGCTCTAACAAGATGGTCCCTATCTTAAGGCCTGGCAGAGGGAAGGCGGGGTTTGCCCTACCCGTAGATGCCTCCTCTCCATCCCACTCTTCGCCTGTCCATCCTAGGTGTATGCCTCAGGCGGGGGCTGTACTCCTTCCTCCCCATATACCGACATTAATTGAATTTCTCCAGACCGAGGCTTCTCTTTGCTTCTTCTATCATTTTTCTTGCTGGCCCTCTGATAGGCTGACCTTGGCCATTCTTTGCTTTTCTTACTCCCCAACTGGCCTCCCATATGAACCTTGCTGGCTTTCATTCTTTAGAGCTTAGCCCATTCATTTTATCTGCTTTTCCTTTTAGTACCGACGTTAGGAAAATGATACCAAATTGCCTGCAAAGTGAGACTGCCAGACCGCAGCTACGAGGCTGGAATTAGACAAGAAAGCAAGTAAAACATAGGCATTGAAAGGAAGAAATGGAAAGAGAAGGAAGGTAAGGAAACAAACAAAAAGTAGATAATCAAGTTACATCGAGCTATAGACACAAAAATTGAAATGCTCTTGCAGATGATCTGTAAGTCCTGGTGAGGGTCTCCCATAACCACACTGGGAGACAGGGCAGAGGACTCCCCAGGGAAGGTGGGCTGGGGCTTTGTCTCTTTCCCTGGAACTGCACCTGCAGACTTGGGCTGGCAATTCTGAGCCTGTGTGGAAGGATAAGCGCAAATCAACCCTAACTTCTAGAAAGAGTCATGTAATCACCATGGTCTCGAGGAAACTGCTGGATGGCTGAAACTTCCTGTCCTGGGAGCCTGCTCTGGCTTTCTGTGGCTCTAGGGTGTCACATTCCTGTGCACCATCTTCTATCCAGCCAGCTAGCCCTGTCCTGTGCCCCAACAGACTGAGTCCTGCCCATTCCAGTGTTAGCCTCCCCTTTTTCCAGCTGTAGTTCTGTTCTCCTCATCTGCAGAACTAGCGTACCTAGAGGTTTCCTGTTATGGAAAGACTTACCTCCACCCCAGCCTTCCCCTTTGAGGGCTGTACCTCTGGACAACTCTCCCTTATTCAAAGAATAGATTCTAGAGAGAAAAACATGTTAGAGGGTTTTAAAAGGATGGTAAGAGAAGTGTAGGGAGAAAGGATGCTTTTAGATCCTGTGGTCTCTATTTGATCCTTGTGGTCTTTATTTGTCCCTATTTGATACTGGGGTTATTTAGGAAGTTTTGCAGAAAATTGAGCAAGCCAGGGTAGAAGCTGTACAGAATCCAATGCAGTTGCAAACCCACATATCCCCCACCCCATTTCCTAATTGACCAGCTTCCGGGGCCTGATACCTTACAAGAACGTCTAAAAACACAGCATTTGATGACACATTAACCTAGGGTTAATAACTGAGCCCCATTTGAAATAAAAAATAGAATCAACATTAGGCATATCCTATTTAGACTGAGTTTCTACTAGGTAGTTCATTAGAGATTGTTATCTGAAGAGAGGAACCTTGCTTTTCCTTAAGAAAACTTGCTAGAGAAACAGCAGCAGTTGCTGACTTTTATTTATTTATTTATTTATTTATTTCTTCCAAGACTGTTCTTTAAGATCTTCTTTGTAAAAATTCGCTTTGGGTTAGAGTTTGCAGCATTGTCGTAAGCTCTCTTCACGGGAATAAAATGAATAGCCTTCTCTTCACGGGAATAAACAGATCAAAATTCACGGGACTCCCCTGCTCTCGCACACCAACCAAGTTTGTGTGGTTTAGAGGCTTGGTGGCTCCGTCGGCAGGCGGCGCGCCGCAGAAGTCGCTCAGCGCGCGGGAACCGGATGGAGTCACCGGCTGGGGTGGGGTGGGGTGAGGCGGGGTGGGGGCGACCGGGGACAGAGTGTGCGGAGAGACTGGGGCTGTGCCTGGGCGTTGGAGAAGGAGCGGGCAGGCGGGGTGAAGCCTCAGGATGGGGGTGGGGTGGGGAAGGGAGGGGACTCCAGGCAGGGAAGGAGGAGGCCGCCGACAGCAGCTGCTCTTAGCCCGGGAAACCAGAGTTTCCACCAGAGACCATAAAACAGCTCACTATTTCAAGTGCCCACACTTCTCATAGAGACCCTGACAACCACTTGGGAACCACAAAGCCACGAAAGGTCCCCTAAGACTTTGGCGGTGGAGTTAGGAGCCCGGGTTTGCCCTGTGGGCTTTCTTCCAGGCTCTGCAACTCTGTCACTAGTCCCCCCACATCAGGTGAGGGTTGCGGGGTTCCAGTCAGCAAACTTTAGCACCAGGCAACACCTCTGGGGGTTGTTTCTTTAAAAATAAATTCGAATTTTTCATCAAATCTTTTTTATCCAATGTATTCTTACAGAACTGTTAGGCAGCCCAGAGGAGGAACACAGTCAACAGGGTTTCTGTCACCTTTCTGGCTGTTTTGCCTTCTGGAGTCTTGATTTTTTTAAGCAATTAAATTATATATTCAACAGGAATATTCCATTTAAAATACATTGCATCTAGAGACACACAGGTCTGAGGCTTGAAGAAAATATTTAGTGCTCGCCTACGGATTCTGTCACCCATCATCTGCTTGGAATGTGCTCTGTATCTTTCAGCGTGTCCAGCTCTTATGATTGCAAATGGCCCTGTTTTCAAATGGAAATAAGACTTGCAAACTGATTATGTGTATTGAATCAGAATCACTCCCTAGATCCTCTTGTTTAAAATGTATTGAAAAAAGGATGATGGCTGCAGACCTCTGTAACCAGCTCCCTCTCTTTTCAGGGAGGTCGATCTATTTTGCAACTTTTTGCCATTTGAGCATGTTTCAGCCAGATAATTACGTGGCCATTGTGTTACCAGCCCAGAGCTCAGACATGGTACACACACCGCCTCCCAGTCGTCTTCCAGGCCCTCTCCACCAGCCTACCCTTAAGCACTACATACACACACCACACACTCATTCACTCCACCCCAACACTCTGGCCCAGCTACAACCCGCACCTCAGCTGTCACAACCACCAAGGAGAACCCCACACACTTTTTACCAGGTGCAATTCTCCTCACCCTTGCCAGTCCTCTTGCCTCTCTTTCCACCTACATGAAAATCTCCAGCATTTAGAGACATACAACTAACAGATCTAAATATTTAGCCATGTCAAGATTTTTGCAACAGCTAGTTTGTGTTAATGTGACATTGCAATTGTTAAAAAATGGTCCATACAGGAAGGTTAATGTCAAGGTGCTTTTGTACTACTATAGGTCTCAAAGGTTTTCTCTCTCCCCATCTAGGGCTAGATTATGGGCTATGAGGGGGTTGGGTTTTTTGGTTATTTATCTTCCAAAGGCTCTCCCGTTTGACTTCAGTGTGAAATCAATAGTCTGTGTGGATGTGTAGAGAGGTCTGTGAGCTTTACCTGTTTTATGAAATGTAAGTATGATTCAATGCAATACTTCCAAGATTTACTGCCCCTGGGCCTCTCAGCTTCAGGAGAGCTACCAGGGAGCAGGAGTCAACACTCCAGTTAATACTGCAGGTCTGTGGGTAATAATGAACCAACTACAGCTTCCATCTAACCTGGCTAGAGGTGGGAATATGTGCTCTGTGCACACCTGTGAAGCCAGGGGCTGTAATTCTTCCTGAAAACTAGTCCCAGTCAGAGGGAAGGAATAAAACCCTTACAGCCCAGCAAAACCCCTCCCCCATCTCCACCCAAGCCTCAGACCTCGAGGCACCTTCGAGTGGCCAGGCAGGGAGAGGTCTAATCCTCTAAGGCTTGAGTCTCCTCTGAAAAAGCCTGTCACCACAAGTCTGTTTAGGGACTTGGTTCTCAGGAAGCATTTGCAGAGTTCATGCTACACATAGGCATAGTGAGTCATTAAACACTGTCCGGAAGTTCTGAGTTAGAGCAGAGCAAGCAGCCAACTCAGAGGAACCAGCTCAGTCCTCTTCGTGCCATTATGATAATTCCCAGGTTTACATCTGTGCACACACTCAGCCGAGTGTGTGCCAGGAGATCAGGTAAATCAGTAGCACTCGGGTCAAATAAACACTGTTTTTCCTAGAGCTTTGGATCCTTTAGAGCAGCGTCATTGGGAGGGAGAGTGTGAGGCAAACCGTAGACTACCTGGTTCTGGGTGATTTGCCACAGAATGACTCAGGGCACAGTGACAGGAGAAAGATATTGGAGGACACTTGTCATGGTTTGACATTTCTTGTTTTGTAGAAATGAAATTATCAACAGTCATCAAAAAAATTGCAATGTTTAACACATGGAGAAATAACCTGCTGTTACTGACAAACTGCCATCTAGAAATCAAAGACAGGATTCCCCTAAATGTGTGAAATCTGTCTCTGTCTCTCTCTCCCCCCCCCTCCGTGTGTGTGCGTGTGTGTGTGTGTGTGTGTCTTTTTTCTTGTCCCACAGCATTCAGACCTCCTCTCTTATTTCTGCTGCCATGTGAAGACCACAATAAAGAGGACATATGGATGAAGAGCAGGAATATTTCCTTTTTTGTTGTTTAGTTTTTGTTAGCAGTAGTATTGATATGAACTTGTCTATTAGAGGATAACGTGCGTTCAGTATGGGAGAACAATTTTTGTTATAAATTGTTTCAGAAAGTCTCATCCATAGCTGTGTTTCAGGCACCAACTTCAAATTCTTTCAGAACAAATTTTAATATTCCCCAGGCACAATTCGCTCTCCAGGATTTTCCATGACAGTAAGTACAGATTCCAACTTGAAGTAGGCAAAGCTAAAGTTTGTTTATTTGATTTTTAAGGGAACCAACTCCAGATTATATCTTGAGGTAATAAATGCATTTACTTTACTTTCTGTAAAATCCAGTTCTATATGAATTTTTGTAAAATATAAGATATACATGTATATGATAGAGATGAAAATGTATTTACTTCTATAAATGTATACATATGTATTGTCAAATATTTATATGCAACCACTTATACCTACACACAGAATGAACAGAATCAGTTGTGAATATTATGTCAGAAGAAAGAATTCTCTTTACCATATCCTAGCAACCTCAACCTTTATGTTTTATTTATCATTCAGGCAAAGTAATACAATTTATATTATACTGTTCCACAAGTAACAAAAAGGAATAAAACAGGAAAATATTTTTGAAACCTCACACTTTCCAAAACTCTGTCACAAGTAATAATAACAAAGGTAATAAATGTTTAGGAAGCAGAGATGACACCAGAAATATTATTACAAGAAGCCAGGGACAGATGCCCAGGACACCCGCCAAGCTAGGTATTAGGTCACTGTCAGAGAGAAACGTAGCCTGCCACTTCGTCTATGGTTTCAGGTGAGGAAGAAACTGTGTGCCAAGTTTCTGAGCCTGTTCTTCTTCCATTCCCTTAAGTCTCATCAAACAAAGTTCAGAAACACAACTCTATGGAGTAAGTAAAGGCCCACGCCACCCTTTCAATAAACCAGACACTTTACTTCCATTTGTACCAATTTCTGCATCCACTTGGGTGGACAAGCTTGCAGAAAATGGTGACTGGAGTCGGGTCACTCACTGAGGAGACACCAGAAAACTTTCTGTGTTCCAAGTTGCTGCAGACTCCCAGGCTGGGACTCACAAAGGGTGATCGGAAGCCCCCGGAACACAACTGCACAAGGAAACACACCAATCAGCCAGGTAGGCATGGCAGCTCCTAACTGGGTTCTGGTAAGCAGGAAAACTTCGCTCCTCACCCATCCCAATACCCATGTGCCGCTTCTTTCCATTCATAAAGAAAACTATGTTTGAAACAAACAAGCCAGCAAACCCTGTAAGAACTGTACCATCTCAGATTCACATTTCCCAATGGGCTTCCTAGTTCTTCACAAATAAAATCGCCCGCTCGCTCTACTTCCTCACTCTAACAATTGAGGGAGGGCATAGAGAGGGGGAGCTATGTCTAGAGGGACCGTAGACATCCGATCAGAATTCAAGGCAGCTTCTCACAACTCCTCTTGTTTATAGAAAATGAATGTCTGCCTGGCTTGCTCTAGTTGGGAAAAGGGGTCAGTCTTTATCAGCATAGTTCACACAGATCCTGGATTTTTTTCCCTTATCTTAAATTGACCCACTTTTAAGATAAAGACATAATAGAAAAAGCACCGACCTTACCTTGTCCCTAATGAGGTGGAAGTCAGAAAACTCCGCTCTCATTTCCTCTCCTCTCGGATCGCCTGAGCCTGAGCAGAGACTCCCGCTACCTGTGCGCACTGGCGCCTGGAGAGAGCGGCGCACCGAGGCGGGACGCGGAGCGGCCTCTAGAGTCTGAGCATCCTTCCGAGAGACTACGAGGCCAGATTTGAGCACTGCCCTGGAGCTCCCTAACCCCGGCCCAGGAGGATCTAATCTCCCTCGGAAGACTCCTAGCAGGTCTTTCCCCATGAAGGGCCAAGGCCTAAGCAGAGGGGAATCTGCCTCCCAGGAGGACCCGGGGCCGGAGCTGGGCCTCGCGATCTCCAGGTGCCCAAGAGCTTCTGGGGGGTGGGCTCGGCCTGGCTTGGACTTCACTGGTTACTGCCCCTATTCCGAACCACCGCCCCGGCTGCCAAAGCTTTCCCTGTTCTCCCAGCCCCCAGGATCCCAGCTTGGGCCCCTGTGGTGGCGGCAGCAACCCAGGATCCCTCCCTCCCCTGCGGAGGGCATCTGGGTCCGGCTCTTCCGGCCTCCCCTCAGCCCAGCCCAGCCCAAGGCCCGCCAGCTGAGAGGGCTACTTCCCTTCCTTCCTGGCCCACAGCTCTGGGTTCCCAGGCTGGGGCGGGGGTGGGGAGCCGCTTTGGGATGCTAAACATCAAACAAGCCAAGCCTGGGGTTTCAGGCCCCGAAGCCACTAGAGCAGCTCTCCAGGGCTCTCGACAAAGTCCTCGTGTTTACGTAGCAGTGTGGGGGTGGGGTGGGGGAGAGAAAGAGAGGGGGTGGGATGCTGTCTGCAAAATCTCCCTTACTTCGGGAGTGGGGGTGGGATGCTGGGGGGGTACTTTGGAGGGGGCAAAGTTTTTCAGGTTCTCAGAACAACTGTTCGGTCCCTTCACGGGGGTAAGTTTTCTGCTCCTGCAGCACTCAGCGCCAGGCACATCCGGAAGGCTGCTTCCTCCTCTAGTGAAGCTAGAATGGACCTGGGCCCGGCTTACTGGAGATCTAAAATAGGGGACTCCAGGAAAGGAGCTGCGTCGGCTTCCAAAGGCTGGTGGACCGGGCCGCGTGGGCACAGGGTGTCGCCAGGCCTCGCCTGTTTCTCTAAAGAGACGCTTCAGACCACGTTCCAAGGCTGCTTCCCGCAGCTGGACAAGTTCCCCAGCCAGGAGCAGAGATGACTCGACCCCAAGTGATTGATAGGAGAAGAGCCCGAGGCCCTATTTGTCTCGGTCCCATCCGCAGACCCGGCTGAATTCACCTTTTCCCGGGACAAGTAAACAGACTTCAATCTAAGCCGCGGCGGGAAGAATGTGTTTCATAGAGGTCCACCCAGCACAAGGGTGATAAGGCCAAGAGTACCACACAACACCCTGAAACTGTGACTGGCAAGAGTGGCTGGGGTGGGGTGTGCGGGAAGGTGGGATGCAGGAAGGGAAGGAGCAGCCCTCCCCTACTCACCCCATAGCGTCCAGGCTTGTGTGGGTTCCAGCTAATCTCTCACCTTACAGAATCTGGGTCCTAGAGGCAAAGAGTAGCTGCATTACCTAGAGCCAAAGAGTAGCTGAAATTCCGGGCCTGACCTCCTTAGCCAGTTCAAAATCCTTTGAGCTCAAACCCAAACAGTTCAGATCCCATCGGCTGCCCAACCCCGGGGTGCCTAGGCCACCTACACTCCTTGGCCCTGAACAACCATCGCTGCCCCTTCTAGCACACATGTTCAAACTTTCCTGGTTTTTTGTATGTTTCCCAATCAGCACCCTCACTAGACTCAATCAACCATCCTTCTAGAATCTCCAACATCCCTTCAGGGCATTGGAAACTGGACCGCAGTATCCAGGCCTGGTTCCTTTAGGAAGAAAGCCCTTCCTCACCTTCCATCCTAAGTTATCCCTGGAGAGGAGCCCAGGAAGATGACGGCTAGGTGCAGCCAAGGATGTGGCCAATCTATTTCCCTTGTGGTGGTGGCGGTGGTGATGGTAAGGAGTTGGGGACAGAATGAAATGGAAAGGAGAGGAAGAGGAAGGGACACAAGAAAGAAAAAAGAAAGTTGAAAGTCTAGGCGAGAAGCCAAACAAGAATCAATCCCCAAACAAACCTTCCAGGTCTAAAGGAAAGTGCAGGGAGGGCATCTGTCTGCAGCCCACTAGGCTGCCTGGCTTTTGTAGGTTTATCAAGGGATAACAGCCCATCAAAAGGACTGATTTTTCTTTCTGTCCACAACCATTCCTTCTACCACCACCAGGCTTCATCCCTCACAGCAGCCTAAACAGTTCCCCGGAACACATACACCTTGAAAGCTGAGACCAGGAAAGTAGAAAGAATAAGAAAGGAGGTAAAATGATATTTTTTTGCTGGAGTGGGGAGCAGGTGGAAGAGTTGGCACCAGAAAAAGACAGTTTGTTGCAAAGATTTAGGAGCCCAGAGATGGAAACTATGGGAACAAAATGTGAGACAACAGCCCAAAGTCCTGTGGTAAATATCCAGACTCCAGCTACGGCCGCTGAAATGGGAGGGGGTGTTGAATCCCTGAGCATGGTTGGCTGTTTTTGAAAAAACTGAACACAAAGTCTTCAGTTTTTTTTTTAAGCCACCCACCAAATTCTAACTGTGAAAGAGCTTGGTTGTGGATTATTTATATAATTAATTGGTTTGATGTCCAAGACTACAGAAGCAACTCATTTACTAAAAATGAAACTCATTCACTGTTACCTCAAATGGAGGTCCTGGTTCACCATTTTTAAATGTTGCCTCAGCTGTGTAAGAGCACAGTAGGTAATTTCTGGGTTTCTAAAAACAGAAGGCTGACTTTGAAAATGAGCTCTGTGGTCTCTTTTTCTTCCTCCCTCCTCTGCCTCCTGGTAGAAGTAGTTTAGCTTTGCTCTTCTCTAGTGTGTCAGGACTGCTCACAGTTTGATTCCACTTAGTCCCAACACGGAAAATTCCCTCTTCCCATGGGACAGAAATTCCAGGCCTGACCTTCTTAGCCAGTTCAGAATCCTTTGAGCTCAAACCCAAACAGTTCAGATCCCATCAGCCCAAAGACGAGTTCCCCTGCTAAAAGTCATTTAAAGCCAAATCAAAAATCAACCAAAAAGATGTTTTTAATCAGAAAAAGAACCTTTTTAATTTGTATAATTTATTAGAAGCATCTTAGGAACTATATTTAAGCCAAATATCTACATAAGTTACAACAGAAAAAGACTGATGTGGCAAATACCAAACTGCCAAATAATATACACAGATTTATCAATGCCCATTTTAAAAAAATGTGAGGGGCTGGGGATAGGAAATTGTTTTTTTTTTACAACAAAATGTACAGATTACTAAAAACTAGGCATTTAATCCAACTTTTGACAGGATATTACAGCTACAAGTTCACATCAAACAAAACAATTTTCTAGGCGGGGATGGCTGGACTGAACCTAAATGGTTAGAGGGCACCTGGAAGGGGCACTTCCTTTGTGTCATTCACAAGTGGGTATGTCAAAGAATCTTCCCTCTCCCCAGCTCCTGTCCTCCTTCTTTAAAGAAAGAAAGAAAGCAAGAAAGAAGAAAAAACAGTCCTGGTATTTACAGGCGAGTTCACTTCGCTGGAAAAGTGTACAGAGAGTGAAGTTTGAGGTCATTGGAGTCCAGGTCCGCAACAATGAAGAGCCTTCTCCAAATTGTGCCCCGCCCCAGCGTGAGGAACCCCTTAGAATCACCGAAAAGACACCCCCAAAGTTGTTCTTTCTATGTCTTTCTGTGTTTAAAGACTCCGTAAGGAACTGAATTTGCTTGGCTGGTTTTATTCTTTTTCTTAAAAAAAATCCACAAATTTTAGAAAGGAAAAAATAAAGAAAGAAAGACGTCCAGCAGTTTGGCCTCTGTGTAGTTTCCCTTGGTCTAAACGTGGACGGGTTCTTAAGAAGAGTCAAAGCGCGCGGAGCAGCGGGTGAACGGTGGTCTGCGTGGCAGGCGGAGGGGAAGTGGGGGGGCAGGGCGCTGGGCTGGGGCCGGCCTCCAGTCCTCTCACCAGGTCCGACCATATAGCAAGGTGGAGCAGGACATGGTGCCGTAGTCCGAGCCCGAGGAGTTCAGGTGGGACAGGCTGGAGACCTGGCCCTGCAGCGCTGCGGGGCTGGCGGCGTGGTGCGCCAGGTCCGGGGACTGGCCCGCGCTGCCCGGCTGGTGGCCGGGGTGTGCGCCCAGGCCAGCGCCACCGCTGCCCACCGATATAGCCGCCGCTGCCGCCTGGGCAGCCTGCGCCTGCTGCTGCGCCTGCTGCTGTGCGTGGCCTTGGAGGCTGGCGGCTCCCGGCGCGGGGGCGCCCGCCTGGCACGGTTTGCCGTCTTTCACCAGGACCGGCACAGCCACGCGGCGCGGCGACTGCTGCTGAGCCTGCTGCTGTTGGGGGCATCCGGCACCCCCGCCGCCCCCGCCGCCGCCGCTGTCCTGCTGCAATTGTTGCTGAGCCGCCTTGTCCTTGGCCTGGCGCTTCATTTTGTAGCGGTGGTTCTGGAACCAGATTTTGACCTGCGTGGGTGTCAGGTGGATCATGCTGGCCAGGTGCTCGCGCTCCGGCGCCGACAGGTACTTCTGCTGCTTGAAGCGTCGCTCCAGCTCGTACACCTGCGCCTGGGAGAAGAGCACCCGGCGCTTTCTGCGCGGCGCGCTCGGCAGCGGGGCCATGTTCTTGCTCACGTCCCCCAGCGAGCCAAGGCCGCCCATGCCGCTCATATTCATGCCGCTCGCCGGGCCCATGAAGCGGGAGACTGTAAGCGACAAACGCATAGCGTCGGGCCGGGGCCGAGGCCAGGGCCAGGCCGGGCAGACCCTGCCTTCCCCGCCCGTGACGCCCCCAGCCCGCCCCGACGGCGCCCTTTGCCCCTAGGCTGCCTGGTGCCAGCCCTGAGGCCCGGCCGCTGGAGACCGCTAGCGCTGCCCCGGGCGGTGCACTGGGAGAGTGTGCCGGAGCGCATCTTGGTCGACACCGGCTTTCACCCCCATTCCCAGTCTCAGCACCCTCTTGCGCCCCAAAAAGCGCAGAGAAGTGTGTCTGGGAGGGTGAGAGGCTGCTCCTGCTGTTTTTTACCCTAGCCCTGTTGGGGTTAACTGGTCTCAGGCGGCGAATGGACTTCAGGCAGGGACTTGGGATCCGACGTAAACCTCCAACTTTGGAAGGTTAGGAAAGGAGGGCGCTCTCTTCTGAAAGCTCAAACCCTCAGATGCTTTGCCTCTTTCTCTTCGCTTCTCTGCCGTAGGCCCCGGTGCAGGCACCGGCTTGGCCCATCTAGAGTCCCCTCTGGAGCCGCGCGCCCTCCCACTTGTCCAGACTTCGCTGAAGAGCGCGCGGGGCCGGGCGCTCCAGTGCATCCCTCCGGGCGGCCTCCCTCCCGGCCAGGCCCTGCCTCGCCACGCTCTGCGCGCCCTGATCCCTAAACCCGGCTGGGGGGGTGGGGTGCCTCCCTCGGCCCTCGGAGGTCTCCCTGCGAAGCAAAGCTCACACTTGGCTTAGTCTGAGGGCACTGAGTACCAGCACCTGTCCGCAGGACTCCAGCGCTCCCAAGTGTTTCTCCTTGGACACCAACCCCCAAGCCCAGCAGGAGGAAGACTCCCCAGCTCCCACACCCAACTCGCTGGCGCGGTCGCCGGCTGCCCGCCCCGATGCCCAGCGCGCAGCCCGCCGGCGCCGCGCCCTCCGGTGCTCGGCCCGCAGCCCCGCGGCCGGGCGGCCTGACTTACTGGCCGGGAAGCGCGGGTCCGGGTTGGCGCCGTACCATCCGGGGCCCGAGGCGCTGTTCCGCATGGTGTCCTGGTAGGGCGGCAGCTCGCTCATGTTGGCCAGGTTGCCGTTGCAGTAGCCCCCCACGGCGGAGTGCGAGAGCTGGGGCACCCCCGCCGCCGTCATGTGGTAGGCGGCGGTGACGGCGCCGTGGTGCCCCACGGCGTGCTGCTGCATGGCCGCGGCCGGCGGTGCCGCCTGGCCCTGCCTGTACGCCGCCAGCGGAGCCCCGAGGCCGCCGCCCTCCATGCCCACTTTCTTGTAGCTTTCCTCCAGGGGACTCAAGATGTCAGACACTGAGAACGGAGTCGTGTGCTTTGGACTCATCGACATGATTCGGCGGCGGCTGGAGGAGGAAGGAAGAGGAGGAAAAAAAAGGGAGAGGGGGAAGGCGAAGCCTCGCTACTTTTTTTTTTCTCCCTTTGCCAAATATTCTGGTGTTACCTTAACGCCGATCTTGTTGGATGTACACGTAACGGAGTGGACCGAGTCCGCCTTAATTGGCTTGAGTGGAGGCTCGGGGGCTGCCTCGCGTTTGTTTTAGCCCGGCGCCAGGTTTTAGGCAGCCACCAGAGGCGGGGCATAAGCGCTAAAGCAACAAGACAATAGAAGCCTACATCTTGCCCGAGATAATTAGCTTACATGCTGATGACAAGGTAAACACCTTTAAGTTTCACTTGTCAGGATTTTAGATCAGAGAGAGAGAGAGAGAGAGAGAGAGAGAGAGAGAGAGAGAGAGAGAAGCCAAAGCATTTCTGCCCCCTCCCCTATACACCCCATCCCCATTTTTTGTGGGGTGCGGGCGGCGCCGGGAGGAGGCGAGGGAGGGGGAGGAGGAGGGGACGGGGAGCGCGGGGGGGGCGGAGGTGGGGTGAGAGGAGCCAGGAGGCGGGACGGTGCCGAGGAGGAAGGTGGATGCTGCTTTGCCACCAACTTGAGGAGTTACAGAGTGGAACCACTTTCCGAGGCGGTCGGGGCTCCCCGGGCAGGGGCAGGTCTTTAGGGAGAGGGGCCGGGGCCGGGGCCGGGGTTCACCTGAGCCTGCCGGGGCTGCTCCTCCCTCCCGCCGCGGCCTCCCAGCCCCGCGCCTTCCCACCGCCTCCGCACCACATCGGGCTGCGCGGCGCCGAGCCCCCGTCGCCACCAAACCAGCAGGAGAGACTCTGGGGACGAACCCTGGGGCCGCGCGGTCGGTCCAAGCGTCTGTCAGTCCGTCTGCCTCCTGCGCCGCCGTCCGAGGGACACCTCTGCTCCCCGCCCCCTCTCCTCTTCCCCGAGAGAGTCCCGGCGGGCGGAGGGGGAGCCGAGTAAGGGAACGACAGCCACCGTCGCCGCCGCCGAGAGGCTGTCGCGGATCCCCGCGCCGTCCGCCCACCCCACCCCACCCCCAGCGACGCTTCCCCGCGGCCGGGCCCCCCGCACCCCACCCCACACCCCGCGCCCGCCCCCCACCCCCTCCCGCCGAGGCGCGCAGCGGCGGCCTCGGGGGCTGCGAGGGAGGGTGGGGGTGGGGCGCTAGCGGAGGATCCGCCACCCGAGTTGTCCCAGCAGGACAAACCTGGGGTCCCCGACCCTCGGCCCATTGCCCGACCTCGCGGGATTCTGGGGCTGAAGCTGACTTGATGAGGACATCCCAGCCCCGGCCCTCAGCCCGGACCCTGCTCTTCTCCCCTTGGGGAGGTGGCCAGCCCTCAGCGCCCGGAGTGGCTGCGGGCCTGCCGTCCCGGGGACCTGAGCCCCGACCTGGAGGACCCGCTGGCCAGGAGGGGGCGAGTACCCAGGCGGGGGCAGCCCATCCCGGAGGAGGGTGAGCTGCGCCTCGGCTCGCCTCCGCCCGGAGCTCAGCCATGCAAAAGTGCACTTGCTTCCCCGGGAATAACCAAATATCTTTGTTTAAAGTGGCGGCGTAAATGGCCAGTCGCTTTGTGGCCACGCTGGATATTAGTAGATGAGGATCATTCTGCTTCAATTGGGCTCCTCTCATCCGGCAAGCAACAAACTGCTTAGGAGGAAGTGGGTTTCCTGCCTGCGCGTTCCCAGGCTTCAAGTGTGAGCCCCGCGCCTTGAGGGTCCTCCGACGCCTGGCGAGGGGGAGCGGTGGGCTGTGCTCCCAGGCGGGCCAGAACCCGCCGCCCAGGGAACTGCACGGCGGAACCCTGCCTGGCGTGGATTGTGACACCAACTCCATCTTCCCCCCTTGGATTTTAAACATTTTCGTTGTTGTTTGTTTTTGTTTTCCTTTCTCCTTGGCTCTTTGAGCTTTCCCACCGCCTTGGGGCCCAGGGCAGAGTGGTTTCTGCGGGGCAGGCGCCTCCCAGCACTTCCGAGACCCGTAAAGAACGGTTCTCGAATTTGGATTTTGTTTTCACATTTTTTTTTTCTCCTCCTGGTAGTGAGGTTGCTCCTGATAATGAACAGGCAGTTTGAACTATTCAGCTGGCCAGGCTCCTTTTTCATTAATAGCATTTTATAGCAGGGAAAGTTGTTTTGCAGATAAGATTTCGATCCTTTCCTTGAAGCGTGCTCTGTACTCCCTCAATACAAAGCCAACTTCTACACTCACATTCGTTTTTCTCCCCCACCTACCTCCCTTGCCAGGGTTCCAGAAAGCTCAGGAGACCCTGGAACTCCTAGCTGGGCCCAAGTTTTCCCAGGTCTCTGCAGCGGCTGTGGGGCAGTTGACCTTAACGTTTTTCTTTTCTTTCGCGTGGTAATGACCTGCAGCTTGCATTGCTAAAAACACGTACCAAACCTACCTCTGTGCCCTTCTCTTCCAAGTGGTGGTTGTGGGGGGCGCTCTCAGGAAAAATTTAGATCCTAACAGCTGTGCTTTGGTCTATGTGGTGTCCAGGGAGCAGCGAGGGGAGGCGAAGCTGGGCTCAAGTGAACGACAGAAAAGAGTGAGCAAAGCAGAACACAGACCTTGTCTGGAGCCACAGCCCTAACAGGCCTGAATCCCACCTGGGCTCTTATGAAGGTGAGGTGGTCTTGTGATTTCTCTCTCTCTCTCTCTCTCTCTCTCTCTCTCTCTCTCTCTCTCTGATTTTACCTGGTAAGTATAAGAAAGTCCAAGCATAGGAGGACATCCTACAAATATCCCAGTCTCTAAGCCAATTAAAAATGGAGACAATTCTTCAAAAGACTTTTTATGAGATTCAAGTAAGATTGGGCACATTAAAGTGCTTTCAGAGCTTTGACATTTTAAAAAGTTCATTACCAGAACTTGAGGTATCTGTAGTTATTCTCACGAGTATACCCTCCCTGTTTTTAGGGTTCCAGACCTAGTGAAGAGTTTGGTGAATCTTCCACACACCTAGGTCATGCTGCTTCCACCTTCCTCTGGTGGCAGCTTTCCAACACCCACCCCCCAGGATCTGGGGCTCAAATAGCTTCCTCAGCTCCCCAGCCTTGGTTTCCTGGCCTCCAGGAACCAGAACCATGCAGCAGTTGGTGGGTGGGGATGCTGAGCCTGGGATCAAGAGAGTGGGGTCTTGGTCTCTGAAACTAGCACTTTGTTCCCTTTGGGCATTGGTGCACTTCACACACACACACACACACACACACACACACACACACACACACACACCAGCACCCGATGGAGCTCAGATCTAGGCTAGGCTTCTGCAGTGCCCAGCACGGGCCCTAGGTGCCTCTCCTCACCTTTGCCTTTAATACACACCCACCACTCCATCTTCTTTGCCAAACACACTGCACTGCTGGGTGAGGAAAAGGCTGATATCTGTATCTCAAGGCTTGTCATAGCAAAAACCTTGGACTCCATTGCCTAATTCTCATCAAAGAGCATCCTTTCTATCCACCACTTCCCTGGCTCATCCTGAATAGATCAGGCCTTGGTCAAATCAGTGACTTTTCCAGTTTCAGTTATGTTGGATAATTTAGTCCACCTCTGAGTCATCTTCCTTGAACCTGAAAATAACTTGCTCCAGCAGGAAACCAGCACAGCACTGGCCCCTACTGGAGCTTTGCACTAGTCTATGCTGCCTGGATCTCAAGCACACTCTGCTAGGTTGGCTGCTACTAGGTCAAGAATCAAGGATCTTCGGAGGAGCAGGTTCAAGTCTAGCCCCAAAGGAGTGAAATCACCACCAGCCTTTGCTCATACTATGTGGCAGATGGGAAACGCACTCCCTTCCACACCGTGTGGTTTGGAAGGACAGGAACAAAACAGGGTAGTATACAGAGAAACGGACCAACCCTCATATCTGCCTGGCCTTTCCTGGTTCTTCACAGTACCTCAGGGCACTAAGTGTGTTTCCTAGCAGGGTTGTTTTTCTTTAACTTTCATCAAAATTCATGATTCAGTCAATAATTTTTTTTTCTGGAAAAGCTGTAACACACACAGTACTTGGTCTGAAAAGTCAACTTTCAACAATCAAGATGCATCTCTTTCTCATGCAGAATTTACAGGAAGTCACTGGTGCAGTATGGAGTGACTCAAGGCACTACATTTACAATATGCCTGTATTGCTGCAGTGACCAATGGAGAGAGCAGGGATTGGAATACAGTTCTTTGAATGGGTTTCTGCACCTGTCTTTCAGTCCTAGATAGTGGGATGACCACTTGGGTAGAGTTAGAGCCCTTGATTTACAACTTTCCAGCTGTGTAATATAATCTATCCCCAGAAGAATTATAGGAGCAACTACTATCTCAACCAGAGTGAACTAGCGATTTCCTTGCTCTCTATCAAAGCCCCCAGTTACTTAAGTTAAGAAAACAAAGCCTCACAGCATCTATTTTCTGAGTTGCAAATGTGGTCATAACTTAGTGTGTACCATCTGCCTAGATTGTTGTGCTAGGGATTCAGGTTAATTCAGGATGAGATCATATCCCTGAGTTTGCAATTCTTTGAGTCGATAGCAAACGGAAGATATTGTTTCTGATGCTGAAACCGTGAATCCCAGTCTCCGTCCCTCAGTCAGAAGCGCTTGGACTCTTCCCACATTTCCACCAGTTGTGTAGGCTCTATTGCTGGGCTGAGCTGGGCTCACTGATGCCAAGGAAGCTACCCTGCCCAGGGAGGGGAAGGCAAAAACGAAGCCCTGCGCTGGAGGTCGCTGCTTCCTAACCCCGAGATCCGAAGACCGCCTTTAAACGTGCCTTACCAGTTTCCCTCGCTAAAAGGTCTCCACGGGTCCTAGCCTGCTTTCCCAGGAAGGGAACGCACCTGCGAGACTGGTAACTGAGCTGGCCTGCTCTGATTTTTTGCTGCTCCTGGTCCCCTTGGCTTGACCACCTTTAGGCAGATCTTCTTTTTAAGGATGGTAGTTGTGGTCTCTGCGTAGACCGGAGTGAGAAGGGCTGCGGAGGGGGAGGACCCAGGGCATCCTCGGGGGACTCCTGCACTTCCCTCTCCCTTACTGTCTTGAGTGAGAGGTGCCAATAAAGACCAGACACCCTCAGAAAGGAGAGTCCTGCCTCGGGCCTGGGGGCAGCGGGTGGGTTCTTTTCTCGAATCAAGCCCTCCTAGAAGTTCACACCTGCGATCTCGGAAATCTGCCTGTTTTCAGTCACAGTTCAAACCTTGCCCTCGTCTCAAGTTACGCATTCAGAGCCCCTTTCTCTGGGGACCCCCCCTGGAGGGAAGGCGTTTGGGGTAGGAGCGAATTGGAAATTAAATTATCAAGCAGAGAGGTGTGGAAACGGCGCTGGAAACACCCTCTAAAATGAGGGGAACCAAAACACCTAAGAGGTGGCGAGCTCGGACCTGAAGCTCCTTGAAGACCCAGAGTCTCCTGGCCACACAGGAGGGAGAGGAGCGGGCCGAGTCCTAGCTCCACAGAGAACTCGACTCCTCCTTTTCCCTCACAGTTCTTTGTTACTGTTAATCAAGAGCCTCTAAATTGGCCAAAGAGCGGGCCATGGGGCTTCTGGGGGTACTTTGCTGGGACAGAAAGCCCTAAGAGGTGCACTGGGGTGCGTGCAGCTAAAGCAAAGTTTTGCAGGTGCTCTGAGATCTAAATGATAGACCCGGGAAGGACCCCGGTGAGGTCGCGACTTTTCGCCCCAGGAAATGTGCAGCCTCGTTCAGATTTAGACGAAGAAACCTGCGGCGCTTTCTGCAGCGCCGACAGCGCGCGCTGCGGGCTGGACAGTTCACGCTTCCGCGGAGTCGCAGCAGCGCTGTGGTTCTTTTCTCTGCTCCTCTTCTAACATTCTGCCCTCACCCTTCCCGCTCCTCCTCGACAACTCTTGGCTGGGGAAAATTCAAGTGGCCACGGTACAGACCTAAGGCCAGCTTCTGGCATCTGAGAGCTTCAGGGTTTTGGGGACAGGACACACGTTGGATTCTCTTTCGCAGCCCAGTATTGGAGGTCTGACAATTGCAGACTCAGACGAGCCGCAGTTCCCTCTACCGGCCATCCGGGGAACGGCAACTTCACAGTAGGTCCGGAAGCTTTAGAGCTTCTAGGTCAAGGGCAAGGAGACAGGTCGTCTTCAGAGTCTGGTAGCAGTTAACCTGCCACACATTCACTTACCCTAGCTCCTCACCATATGATCCGCCCTATCACATATCTTTCCATAAGCCCACCCAATGCCACTGCAACATAAGTCATGACTGACTTGGGATTCCTCACCAAGCCTCTGGCACATGTTATTTGAAAGAGTTTGTGTGTCCCGCAGGGACATGAAAACTACTGTGATACCTAAATACCTCACCTAATTATGTTTGGCCTTGGGGAATTTCTTCTTCAAGCCCGAGGGCAACTGGACATAAATTTGGTGGTCAGTGGAGTAACTGGGACTACCTCCATTTCTAAAGTCTAGACAAATCAGCGGTTTTGTTTGGCAGCTTGTGCCAAAGCAGTAGGGCCAAGAACATCTCTCGAACTAGCTATCCTGGGACAGGTGTTAATGCTCCAACTTTCCCACACGGGTTTCTCCCCAGTTTCCCCTGCTCCTTGAACTCTTGTCAGGACAGAATCCTCTCCACTCCACACCCCCAGGACACCCATATTACTATGTTCTTTCCCCCTCGGCCAGAATATCATTCTTCTCACCCTCATAGCTAAGTCATAGCCTTCTTCTTTAAAAAAAATTTCTCTCTCTATAATTAGATATCTGTCACACAGGACTTAAATGTATGTTTGCAGAGTAGACCAATCTCTAATGCATTTCTATGTATATTAATAAGACAAATCATTTTAATTAAAAGATTTACTAACTTTCTCATGTGTTCTTTTCAGGTACATTGTAAATTTTTTTGATTTTCAGGATCATTTTGAGACATGTAGATGTGTTCTTTAAAAAGTACCCAGTATTCTGAAGTATTCGATGCTATTCATCATTTCTTCTTGAAATTCTCTCATTAGTTTTGGAGTTGCTGAAACCTCTGCTCCTGATGTTTCTTTTCAGAATCTATTGTGGGGACTCCATACAGTACTATATGCCAGTGACAGGGAATCTTTTAGAGCTTTCAGTGATAACAAACAACCCACTGTGGCATGTGTGTCATAGGTTCACCACCACTTCTGTATTCCTATCTTCATGGCTCTTCGACTGCCACCTATTACTGATAGTTCCCAAATTTGTGTCTCCAGTCAACCCCTCTCTAGTGCTTATGACCTACATTTCCAGTTTACCTCTTTATGTGGATGTTTTTGAAATCTGATATATCCCAATCTGAATTCCCAATCTGCCTCAGCACTTGATTCTTGGCTTTTACCTTATGTCATACAGGGTATTGAATCAAGAGCTTCACACATGCCAGGTAAATTCACTGCCACTGAGCTACATGCCTCAGATCTTTTTATTTTTAGTTGAGCTAGAGTCTTGCTAAGTCAGGCTGGCCTTGACATTTTTTTCTTTTTTAAAAAATTTTTATTTTAAATGGAATAAAACCAAATAAAATGAAACAGAACAAACCCAATCAAAAGAATGAGCATGATACAAGACTTCAAAACAAGCTAATAGGAAATCAACAATGGCTACCATGATGCCTCTTGTTATCTTCAAAATAACTGCCCATACCATCACACACAATAAAATGAAACAAAACAGAACAGAATAAAACTAATCAAAATAAGACAGTGAAAATGATACGGACTTCAAAACAAGATAATAGGAAACCAACAATGGCTACCATAATGCCTCTTGTTATCTTCAAAATAGCTGCCCATACCATCAGACATAATATAATCTAACAAAACAAAACAGAATAAAACCAAACCAAACAAAACAATGAAAATGATACAGGATTTCAAAACAATATGAAATTAACAGTGTCTATTACCTTCCCTTTTTAGACATTTCCTCCTCTATCACTTACACAGTATCTACTAACTCCTTCAGTTTTTTTTTTTATACTAGGGAGATAACTAACTCCTGCAGTCTTTTTTTATACTAGGGAGACAAACGTGATGTTCACCCCTGTGAGTCTGAAGCATTTCACCCTTGAGCATGATCTCAAATTGCATCCATTTACCTACAAGAGCCTTGAGATTATCTTTCTTTATAGCTGAGTAGCTTTCCATTGTATGAAAGTACCGTATCTTTCTAATCCTTTTGTGGTTGATGGTCAAGCTATCCCTACTTTTTTCTGGGTCCCAGTCACATGGAGCTTTGTCTTCTCTCCTCCAACCTTCAGTCCATGAATTTCCTTTCAAGTCAAATGTATTTTTTGTATACAGCATATTGATGGATCCTATTTCCTGATCCACTCTGCCCATTTTTCTTTTTATTGGTGAGCTTATTGGTAAGTAAATAGTCTACATTAATAGTTATAACTGGCATGCACTGGCTCCTCTCTGTTATGCTACCCTCCTGCCATTGGTCCCCTGCTTCTCTCCTTTATTCAGTTGCTTGCCCTAGTCAGTAATCTCCCTATTATTGTTCCTGGAACTGTGGTCATTTTTATCTCTCTCTCGACTATCCTTCAATACTCTTTGTAGGGTTGGTTTGGTGATCATGAATTCCTTTAGTTGTTCTTTATCATGGAAATATCTTATTTCTCCATTAATATTGAAAGATAGTTTTTTAGGGTACATCAATCTAGGATGGAAGTTGTTTTCTTTCAGGACTTGAAACACTTCACTCCAAGCTCTTCTTGACTTGATGGTTTGTGTTGAGAAGTCTGCTGTGTTTCTGATGGGTTTTATAAGTGATCTGTTTCTTTTCTCTAACAGCCTTTAATATTCTTTTCTTGTACCATATTTCTGGGATCTTGATTACTATACATCTGATTATAGATTTATTTTGGTTATGGATATTTGGAGTTCTATATGCCTCATTTTTCTATATGTCAAGTCATTTGATCATGTTTGGGAAGTTTTCAGCAATTACTTCTGTAAATAGCCTTTTATGTCATTTTTGTTGAACCTTGCTTTTTCACTGACACCTATAAACCTTAAATTATTTTTCTTTGTATTGTCTTGCAGCCACTGATTTCTAGCAGCCATTGATTTCCCAGTTCCTTATTATTTTTAAGAGATCTTTCCTTTCACAATCACTAGCTGCAATACTGTCTTCAAGGTCTGAAAGTCTATCTTTAATTTCTTTCACATGGTTTTGCAAACTTTTGATGGAGCTTTTTTTTTTTTTTTTAATTGGGAACCGAACTCAGGCCCTCGCACTTGCCAGGCAGGTGCTCCACCGCTGGGCTACATCCCCGGCCCCTTTTGATGGAGTTTATAATTTCCTGGATATCTCTTTGCATCTGTTTCATGCATTGTAGTTCTTTCTTTTAGTGTTCATTCAAGATTTTCATCATTTTACTGTGTTCCTCTTTTTTAAAAATCTATGGCTTCTTTAGACATTATCATCATTTCTTTCATTGTGTCTGCCATTTGATCTTCTACCTGAGATATTATTTTTGATCTGATTACTTTTAAAGCCTCATGAAGTCATTTCTTTACTTCAGTTGCTATCCTCTCAGAGACTTCCAGTTTCTTCACTGTATGTCTCCTAGACTTGTTCTGTGTGGGCTGGAGGTCTGAGATTCCCTAGTGCTCTTTCGTCCTGATATTTTCCTGGGTTCCTCCAGATGAGCCACTTGTGGGGTCCCAGGTGCTTCCTGCATTGGCTGCCCATACGAGATGTAGGGGAATGGGTCGGGCACCTGAGTTTCTCTTAACCTAGATTCCTGGGAAGGGAGTAGGGTGTGGGGCAGGCTTTTCTAGACAGGCAAAGCTCCCCCACTGGCAGAGGTGTGTGGGAATTTTGCTGGCTGGTTCTGCCAGCCAATGCTGAGTACTGGTCCCCACTGGCAGCTGGTGGGCTTGTGAGGGCACCTATTTTCAGTTTCTTTTTTCTGGTGTTTACAGTTCTGTGATGATGTCTATGTTGCATCTCAGAGATGTGCTGGGTATCAAGCCAATCCTGGCCTCTGGATGTGGAGGCTGGGACTGGTCTTCTATCAGTGGAGTTCTCCAGACTCTGGCTTCTCTCTCCTTGCTGCTACCTCAGACACTTCCACATTACTGACCTTGCTGATTACTTCACCCTCCAGAGGTGTGTGTGCATCTGTGCATGGAGCTTTTGTCCTGAGTCTTGGGGTTCCTGTTGGTCTACAGTCTTCCAGCTGGCCTGCCCTCTGGATGCAAAGAAGGACACCTAGATCATGGACTCACTGTCTAACAGCTAGCCTGCCCTCTGAGGTGTAATGAAGGGGAGCAGAGTGTGAACTCATTATCTTCCAGTCCTCTCCATTATATCTTGATCTTTGTAGTCCAGGCTGGCCTCAAACTCATCACAGTCCTCCTGCTTCAGCCACCTGTGTATTGGGATTATAGGCATGAGCCACCATTCCCTGCTTTTCCTTTTTCCTGCTGTCCTTGACTCCTGTGACCCCCTCGCTCTCTCTCTCTCCCTCTCTCTCCCTCTCCCCCTTCTCTCTCTCTCTCTGTACTGAGAATCAAACTTATAACCTCATGCTTGCCAGGCAAATGCTGTACTGCTGAGCTATATCCCCTGCCCTGGCCTTGAAATTTTCATCCTTCTGCTTCAGCCTATCAAGTAGCTGGGATTACAGATGTATACCATCACACCCGGCTGTACTTTTAAAAAATCTAACAACCTTACACCACAGTGATAGTATTAAGAAGCAGGGTCTTTAAGAGCTTATAAGGCCATAATGGCTTGTCCCTGCTTGAGGGGATTATAAAAGAGTCTCCATGGAGTGTTTGGCCAGCTTGCCCTTGTACCCTTCTGCCATTTCAGGACACAATATCCTCCCCTCTGACTGATGTAGCAAGAAGGTACTCACCAGATGCTAGCACCTTGATCTTGACTTCATAACCCCTAGAACTGTGAGGAATGGATTCCTATTGTTTTTAAAGTAACCAGCATCATGTATTCTGTTACATTATCACAAATAAACTGAGACACTTTCTGAAGATCTCATCTCCAAATACAGTCATGTTGGGGGTTTAGCCTTCCACATATGAATTATAGAGGGACACATTCAACCCATAACAGCTCCCAAGTCAGATACCTTTCTTCTTTCTCATCAAACTGGTCATAAAGTCATTTTAAAAATTTATTTTATTTATTTATTTATTTATTTTTAGTACTAAGGATTGAATTTATGACCTCATGTGTGCCAGGCAGGCACTTGAGAACTGCATAAAGTCATTGTAATACCTCATTATAGCTAGTTTGTGTCTCCTTTCACTACTTTAATGATGGCTGTCCACATCTTGTCATTTAGTTCTTGTTTCTATTGTCCATCTCTTCCTGGGCTAGCCCACAGTCGTTTCCATGGGGCAGGGTCTAATTTATTTGTCCAAAGTCATTTCTTCTTAGATCATTACTTACCTCTTCACAACTTGCTCTCCAGTTGCTATGAATATCTCGTGTTTTTCATTTGCACTAATTTATTAAAGTAGAATTGATATGCATTAAACTGCACTTCTTTTTGTGGTACTGGGGATTAGATCCAGGGTTTTCACATTCAGGGACACCCCTAGCCCTTTTTTATTTTTATTTTTTCAAGATATACATAATGACCACATTAATTATAGGAAACTTGTATCTGTACATGATATATCTTAATTCCTTTTTTTTCATATTCCCATGTATTCTTTTCAATTTTCTTTTCCTCCCCATTCTCAAAGCTTGGTTTTCATTTTATCCTTCTTTGTTCATTTTATCTTTCCCTTGCTTCCTTTCCCCTCCTCCCTCATTTCCTTTTTTCTTTTGAAAAGTTTCATCATATTTCACAATATGCATTGTATATTTATGTTCTTATTTACATTTTCTGTTTCTCATACCAGCGAGACAATGTGATATTTATACATGTGTGTCTGATTTATTTCACTTATGATTATTGTCTCAAGGTCCAACCATTCAGCTATAAATGTCTCAGTTTTATCTTTCTTCATAACTAACACCCCATTATAATTTTAAAAGTCCCACATCTTTTTGTATCCATTTATTGGTTGATGGACATTTGGATTGCTCCCAAGATTTAGCTATTTCAAACTGTGCTGCTATAAACATGGGTATGCAGATGTTGCTGTGGTATAATGTTTTTAATTCATCTAGGAATATACTCAGAAGGGGAATAGCTGGGTCAAATGCGACTGCTAATCCTAGTGTTTTGTGGACTCTGCACACTGATTTCCATGATGGTTGTACCAGTCTATGCTCCCACCAACAGTGGAGAAGGATTTCTCTTACCTTATAGCTTTTGCCAGCATTTGTTATGGGTTGATTTTTCTGATGATATCCATTCTTTCTTTGATGAGATGGAATCTCAGTGTTCTTTTTAATTTGCATTTCTCAAATGACCAGGAATGTTGAATATTTTTTCATATATTTATTTGCTGTTTGTACTTCTTTTGAGAACTGTCTATCTCAGATGCCCATTTTTAGATTGGATCTTTGAATTTGGATGAGAACAGACATTTTCTCTGTTCATTTGTAAGTCCTCTCTTCTGCTGTTCCCCACATTCATTTCTATCACTAGTCACTGATAAACTTTTGGTCACTATGGATTAGTTATGATTTCTTAGAATTTTCCATGAATGGAATCAGGCGATATTATTATTATTATTTTTTTTGGTCTGGCTTTTTTCACTTGATACAGTTACTTGAGATTTGCCAATGTTGTTGAGTATGTAAATATTACTAATTTGTATTTCATTGTATGGATATACCAAGATGTGTATATACACTTACTTGTGAAGGGACATTTGGATTATTTCTGTTTTGATCAATTACAATTAAAGTTATAAATATATGGAACATATGCTTTCATTTGTCTTAAATAAATATCTAGGAGCAGAATGTTTGGGTCATACGTTATTGCATAATTTACAAAATATTTCATCTTTTGTAATTAAGTATAATATTAGCTGTAAATTTTATCTACATGCCCTTTATCAGTTTGAGGAAATTTTTTTTATTCCTAGTTTGCTGATAGAACAAAGCCAATTGAGATAGTGCAGTGAATTTGGTACAGAATTTCACGGTAGGTTACCGGAATAACATTAATAGGTACCATAGTATACTTCATTACCTTCACAATAGTTGTCTAGTAAATTAGGTGTAGCAAAATCAAACCAAAGACAGAACATTATAAAACCAGTTGAAAGAGAATATTGAATAAAGCAATTAATCATAATGAAACAAAACTGAAAACAACATTTGCTTTCAAACAGAAGATAGAGGAGACCCCCATTATTTGCTATATTGCATAGTCATCCTGCCAAGAGATGCTCAGACCTCTGTCTCCAGTTGCTAATGGGGTGGGAGGGGGGATTTTGATTCCAAGCTCTCGCACCCGCACCCATAGACTCACAGGAGACACTATTGGGTCTCCTCCCACCTCACACCAGAGGAAGGTGCTTACCAAGAGGGTGGGCAGATTGCTTCTTTTTGCAACCACCTGGGTTACACCATGGTGGTGGCCGGATCTTGGGGGCTGCTCACTGGTTCTCTTTTGCTGAGTTTTTGTCAAGAATGGATGTTGGCTTTTGTTGGATGCTTTTTCTGCATCATCTCATTTTTCATTTTTAGTCTGCTAATCTGAGTTACATCGATTGGTGTGTGTGTGTGTGTGTGTGTGTCTGTGTGTGCATGTGTGTATGGGAATCAAACCCTGGAAAACTCTAACACTGAGCTACTTCTCCAGCCCTTTTATTTTGAGATAAGGTCCCCATAGGTTGTGTAGGCTGCCCTTATATTTGTGATCCTCCTGCTCAAGCCTCCCAGAGTGTTGAGAGTACAGCCGTATATCACCACATCCAGTTTATTGATTGATTTTTGAATGTTAAACAAAACTTGCCTTTCCAAGGTAAATTCTACTTTCTCAGTATTTATTATTCACTTTATTTATCATTGTATGCAATCTGATAAATATTTTAAAAGCACTTTTGGATCTGTGGTCACGAGCAGATTGGTCTATAATTTTATTGTAATGACTTTATCTGGTTTTGGTGTCAAGGTAATACTGACTTCACATGATAATTTGAAAAGCATCCATGACTTTCAAATTTCCCAAAATTTTTTGTGAAGAATTTGTATTTCTTCCTAAAATTTTGACAATTTATCAGTAAAGTTATCTGTGTTGGAGTTTCCTTTGTGGAAAGATTGTATACATATAGTCTTTTATAATATGTGAAACATATATTCAGGTTATCTATTTCTTTATGAGTGAATTTTGGTTTGTGTCCTTCAAGGAATTTGTCCTTCTCGTCTAAGCTGTTGAAATCAATTGCATGAAAGTAGTCTTCTGAGTAATTTTTTGTCATCCTTTTAATACTTTTATGTCATTGTAAACTCTTTCATTGCTACTATTGGTAATTCACGTCTCTCTCTTTCTCTTTCTCTGTCTTTCTCTCACACACACATGGTCACAAATTTAGCATTTTTTTCAGTCTTCTTAAGCACGCATTTCATTGATTTTCCATAGCATTTTTCTGTTATCCATTTCAATGATTTCTGCTCACATCTTTATTTCTTTTATTCTGCCAATGTTGTATTTAAGTAATCTTCTTTTTCTACTTTCTGTAGACATGAAATTAAAACAATTCATGAGGCAATTTTGATATTATATTACTTTCCTATAACTGTTATAACAAATTACCAGAATCAAAATCTTAAGAGAACAAAGATGTATTCTTTCACAGCTCCAAGGCCAGAAGTCAGAAATCAAGATGTCAGCAGTGTTGTTCTCTTTCTAGGAGGTTGGAGATTTTGTTTCTTGCCTATTCTAGCTTCTGGTGGCTTTTGGCATTCATTGATTTGTTACTGTATCACTCCAATCTCTGTGTCAATTATCACATGGCCTTCTCTCTGTGTTTTTCTTTGCCTCTTTATTAAAAAAAATCCTTGAGGTGGTATTTAGGATGGATAATTCAGTTTGATTTTCTCATGTCAAGATCCTGAACTTAATCATATCTGCAAAGATTTGCTCTACAAATACTTAATATAACATTTATAGGTTCTGGTTATTGGGATATTGACATATCTTTTTGAAGGTCACAAGTTATCCCTCTACAGAGAACTTCTTTTTCTGAGGACTTTTGTACTATAAATTTTCCCATAAGTGTGAATTTACCTGTATCCCATAATTTTTATAGATTGTATTTTCTATTAGTTAAAATATTTTTAAATTTACATCTTGTTGTCTTCTTTGACCTAGGTTATATAACTTATATTCTTAAATTTCCAAATATTTGTGAGTTTTCCAGAGATCTTACTGTTATTGGTTAGTAAATAGATTCTATTCTGATAAGAATACTTACTTAGTATCACTAGAATCCTTTTAAACTTACTGAAACTTGTTTAATATCCCAGTATAATATCTGTCTTGGAAAATGTGTGTTCATATTTGAAGAGAATATTTACTCTGCTGTTGTTGAGTGAAATATTTTATAAATGTCATTTAGATCAACTGATTTCATAATGTTCTTCAAATCTTCTGTGCATTTATTATAATTATGTCTACTTGTTCTAACAGTTACTGAGAGGTGTTGAAATCTTTAACTGTAATTGTGGATTTTTCTGTTTTAACAGTTCTAACAATTTTTGCTTTGTCTATTTTGAAACTACTGTTAGATTTATAAGTATTAAGGATTGTTATATTTGAATTCAATACTTTATTATGAGATAATCTTGTTTTATCTCTTCTAATTTTCTGTATTCAGCAGTCTTCTTTTCCTGATATTAATATAACTTTCCCTTTATTAATGATAGCATGATATACTCATTTTCCTCTTTTATTTTTAGGCTATTTGTATCTGTGTAGTTACTATGAGTTCTTGTAAGCAGCAAACAGTTGAGTTGCTTTTATTTTTTTGGCTATTGGACAATGTTTTCTGGAAATTAGAATATTCAGATAGTTTTATTTAATATTCATTCATTACCATTACTGATGTTGAGTTTCATTCTACCATCTTACTGTTTGTGTTAAACTTGAAACTTTTGTATTCTTTTTTCTTTTGCTTTTTTCTTCATTGTGATTAACTGAATGTTTTCTATAATTCCATTTTATGTACTTAAAAATACTTATAGCTATAATTGATTTTATGTTATTGCAGTAGTTACTATGAGGTCTAACTTAACATAGACTACCTTCAAATATTACACCATTTGGTATAATATTATGGTACCATTATACCATATCTTCTAGGAAGATACCCAAAAGGAAAATAGCTGGGTCCAGTGAGACCTCTAATCCCAGTTTTTAAAGGAATCTCTGTATTGATTTCCACAGTGGTTGCACCAAAGCAGGTTATTTTTAAAAGAAATTTAAATACTACAGAAAAGACTTCTTACATTTTTACACAAAGTTACTATTTCTTTTGCTGTTTATTTTTTGTGTGGATCCATATTTGCTTTTTTATTTTATTTTATTTTATATTTTATTTAAAGAAAAAAACAGAAAGTGGATAAAAATAATACATAATTTCAAAAAAAGCAGTAAGAAATCACTAGTTGACAATTACATATTTTCCTCTTAGAAGTAGTTGTTCAAGTTATGTAAGTAAAGCATACAAAGTGGACATTTAAACAGTGAGACTGCAAACAGTTCTGTTGACCTATCCAACAAAGCTTAGTAATATGGTTATCAATCTTACACACTTAAACATACATGCAGTTATATCCTTTAGAATACTTTTTTTCCTCTTTTTTTACAATAACTATAATCAATTCTCATAAACTGTTTAGAAGTTCATGCATGTATGAATCTCTACATGTATACCTATCCTTTCTGTATTAGAGGGAAGAACAAATCAAAACAAGACAACAAAGCAAATTCCTAGAAAAACACAAAACAAAAGTCATATAGAACCACAATACTAGGTGATCTACAGTAGTTACTATGACGTCTCTTGTTATTTTCAATACAATTGTCTGTATCATCAGGCATAATATAATTGGGCATAGTGGTACATAGAAATATTAATAAAAACAAAACATTGGAGACATTATTACATGACTTCAAAAACAGTTAATAATCCAACTGGAATGGATATCCTGTTGAATCTTGTCATCTTCAAAAAATTGCCTCAGACTTGATGCTATGAAGCGTACGAGATTTGAGTAAAATCAGTCAAGACAAAACAGAGATCTAACAAACCAGATTCAAATAAGATCAGTCATAGTAAGACAGTGTAAGTAATACAGGGCTTCAGTTTAAACTGAAGTGTATCCTGCTATTTGGGGGGTAGCTGTCTGTGCTTTTAAATCTAGTATGAGTAGGCAGACTGGAACAGAATAAAATCAAACTAAACAGAGTGATGAAAATAATGTGGCTTTTAAATCTGGTACACTATTAATAATGTCGTCTGTCTTCCCTTTTTAGACAATTCCTCCCCCTCCATCTTCCCAGGATGCTTTGTACATTTCGGGTTCCACCAACTCCCCCAGTTCTTAGATAAGTGGGGCAACCCACTATCTACCTACATGTTTCTGAACCCTTTCACCCCTGAGCCTGATCAAGAGCTGTGTTCCTTTACTTACTAAAACCTCAAGGTTTTCCTTCCTTATAGCTGAGTAGTTCTCCATTGCACAGAAGTGTCATGGGTTTCCAACCTATCTGCAGCTGTTGGATGAGCTGCCCTATTTCTCTCTGGTTCTCTGTCACATAGAGCATTGTTTTCTTACCTTTAACTTTTGGTTCATTAACCCTCTTTCAGGTTGATTGTATTTCTTATTCAGAGCATCTGGAGGGACCCTATCTCCTGATCTACTCTGTCAGTATTTCTTTTTGTTAGTGTATCCAGGCCATCTGTGTTAGAGATTATAGCCAATCTTCTCTGCCTCATGTCTGCTATGCTATTTTTCTGTCATTGTTGTTTACTTTTCTTCTTCATTCCACTGTTTGCCCCATTCATTGAGGACTTTCTGCCATTGTTCCTGGAATCCTGGTGATTTTCTTCTCTCTCTCTAGAATGTCCTTCAGTATTTTTTGTAGTTCCTCTTTGCCATGGAAAGATCTTATTACTCCATTACTTTTGAATGATAGTTTTGCAGGGTACATCAATGTAGGTTAGAGGTTATTTTGTTTCAGGGCCTGGAGTACCTCACTCCAAGCTCTTCTTGATTTGATAGTTTGTGTCAAGAAATCTGTTGTGATTTTGATGGGTTTTCCTTTATAGGTGATCTGTTTCTTTTCTCTGACCACTTTTAATATTCTGTTCTTGCGATGCATTTCTGGGATCTTGATTATTATATGTCTGGGTGTAGATCTGTTTTGATTGTAGCTGGCTAGAGTTCTGTATGCCTCATATATCTTAATATCGTTTCCTTTTCCTGCGCTTGGGAAGTTTTCCTTAGTTATTTCTGTGAGTAGCCTTTTTATTTCATTTGTATTTTCCCCTGCTTCTTCACTCACTTTTTTCATTCTTAAGTTATAGATCCTCTTGTTGTCTTTTAGCCTTTGTATTGTTACTTCCTGGTTCCTTGCTATTTTTAAGAGAGCTTTCCTTTCGTGATCACACATTGCAAATCTTTCTTCAAGTTTTGAAAGTCTGTCTTTAGTTTCTGTCAAGAAATTTTGCCAACTTTCAGTGGAGTTTTTAATTTCCTGGTATTCTCTTTGGATCTGTTTCATGTATTCTAGTTTGTGTTTATATTCTTAATCAAAGGTTTCTCTCCTTTTTCTAGGTTCCTCCATTCTTCCATCTGTGTCTTCTTGAGAAGTGCTTAGCATTTCTTTTATTAATCTTCTTATATCTTGCTTCACTTGAGTTAGAATTTCAGATTTAAGTTTGTTGATGAGGTTATGGAAGTATTTCTTTATTTCCATTGAGGCCATGTCCAATATTGCATGTTTGCTGCCCTCAATCTCTTCTGTATTTACCTCTCCTGGACTTATTTTCCGTGGGTCAGTGGCTGGAGGTTTTTTCTTGTTTCTTTCTCTTGTCATGTTTCTGGTTTCTTTCAGACTGGTGTACAGTGGAGGTCTCAGGTCCTTTCCAAATTGCTTATGGTTTTTCTGAAGCATACTGGCTAGGGGATTGCTGCCCTCTTCAGTTTGCTGTTGATCTGTGAGGTGCACACAGGGGCGATGTGGGCTGGCCCCTCTCCTATGAGCCAGACAGCCAGTGAGTGCCATCAGCACATTAGTCTGTGCCCTGTGGATGTCACAGGTTTGGGACAGTTTCATCCCTGGCTATTGGGTCCTGACCAGGGGCATGACCCAGCCCAAGCAGATCCCACCAGTCTGCTCTGGGCCAGGAGCAGCTGACTGATGCCACTGTGGTTGCTGGTTCAAGCCTGTCCTGCCCAACTCCAATATGTTGTCTAGCTGGTCAACCCCTCTGCAGGGCCCAGTTCCCAGCACTTACCACGGGTCAGTGCAGCTCACTTCACTGGTTGCACTCCTTGTTGTGGCGCCTCCTCCACCAAGGGTTTCAGGCTCACCAACCCCAATCTTGGCAGGACTGCCTGCCACTAAGAGTCTTGACTCTAAGACATGCCCAGCACAGTGCAGGAGTTGGTCCATGGGAGCATGTCCAGCTCTAGCCCTCTGCCCAGCACAGCACAGGACCAGCTCCAGCCCTCCATCCATGCTTTTTTCCCCCTTTTATTCTTTCTTTCTTTTTCCTCAGTTTCTTCCTGGGTTGTGAGAATCCCTGTCCTTTTGTCTGGTCTTCTCCATGGTGTTAAATTCTAGCATCTGAGTTGTTCTTCTCAGAGAGGCTTTCTACTGTGCTACCTATAAATCCACCATTTTAGCTCCTCCCCTTTTTTATTTTAAAGAGAAAAGTAAAAATAACAATAAAAGAGTTTCAAGACAGATTAGCAGGATAGTTACAATAATTAATACATTGCATATTGTTGTCTTCATATTGGCAATTTGGAATACAAGATATAGGCATGATACCTTGTCTAAACAATATTAGAACAAGTCTTTTGTTTCAATGAGCTAAAAGAAACTAGCTGAATAACTATCTTAACTATCTTGTGTATATATTTTTCTTTTTCCTTTCTTCCTTCCCTCATCACAGTTTATCCTTCCCTTTGAACAGTTTCTTCCCAATTTATAATATCTACTGTAAATTTTGGATCTTATTTACTTGTTCATTGTCTTACACAAGAGAGACAATATGATGTTACATATTTTGGTGTGATTTATTTCACTTATGAATATGGTCTTGAATTGCAGTATCCAGTTTATCCTTTTTTATGACTGAGCAGTACTCCATTATATTAAAAAAAAACATCTTTTTTATCCATTTCTCAGTTGATGGGTATTTTGGGTTGTTTCCAAGATTTAGCTATTACAAATCATGTTATTATAGGCATGGGTGCATATATATCACTGTGGTAAAATGTTTTTTTAATTCTTCTGAGAAGATACTCAGGAGAATAGCTGGATTGAATGGGACTTGTATTCCGACTTTTTAAGGAATCTATACACAGTAGTTGCACCAGTCTATGCTCCTACCAGCAGTGGAGAAGGATTCTTTTTTCTCCACAGTCCTTGCCAGCATTTGTTATTGATTGAATTTTTGATGATATCCACTCTTTCTGAGGTGAGATGGAATCTGTGTTGTTTTAATTTGCATCTCTCAAATGACCAACGATGTCATACATTTTTTCATATATTTATTTTCCATTTGTATTTCTTCATCAGACAAGTGTGTGTTCATCTCAGATGCCCATTTTTGGATTGGGTCTTTGAATATTGGGGTCTTATTTTTTCAGTTCATTCTAGATAGAAGTCCTTTGTCTGAAGGACAACTGACTGTAATTTTTCCCCACTCTGTGAGTTACTTTTTCACTCTGTTTGTGATTTCCTTTGTTGTGCAAAAGCTTTTTAATAAGATGAGATCTCATCTGTTGATTCTTTGTAATATTTCCCTTGCAGTGTGAGTTTTGTTCATGAAGTCTGCCTATAACTGTATCTTTGAGATTTCTATTTTCCCTTCCAGTAAATTTAGTGTTTCTATTTTAATGTTCAGATCTTTGATCCATTTTTAAAATTTTTTTTATTTTAAAGAGAATAAAAAAAAGAGGACAGATCTAAGCAGATCAGAACAATGTAAGCAATATGGCACTTCACAACAAGACAATTGGATATTAACAGTAGCTATCATAATGTCTCTTTCTTTGAAATAGTCGAGCTTAGCTTTACACACAATAATGTCAAACAACAAAGTATAATAAAACAACTCAAGAGAATGAAATTATTGCAAGGCATTCTGAACCAAATAACTGAAGATGAACAACAGCTGCTATATTATCTCATTTTCCATAAAAATTTTGTTTTTACTATCATACATATTAAAATCCAATAAGACACAACGTGATAGAACCAATGGTAATAGAAAAACAAGAGCATGGTAGGACTTCAGAGAAAGATGATATTAAATCAACAATGGCTGCCATATTAACTTTAGTTTAGTGCATGGTAAGAGGTGTGGATCTAGTTTTAGTTTTCAGAATATGGAAAGTCAGTTTTTCCAGCACCATTTATTAAAGAGATTATCTTTCTTCGAGTGAACATGTTTGATTCCTTGGTTGAAGATTAGGTGGCTGAGTGTGTTTGGGGTTATGTCTGCATCTAGATCCATGTTTCCATCTGGTATTATTTTCCTTCTGCCAGAAGAATTTCTTTTAAGTGTTTCTTGTAATACAGGTCAGATGGTTATATATTGTTTCAGATTTTGCACTTCTAGAAATGTCTTCATTTCATCTTCATTTTTCAAAGTCAATTTTGTTAGGTATAGAATTATAGGTTACTGGTATTTTTTTTCTTTCAGCGTCTTAAAGATGCTCCACTATCTTTTGGTTTATACTGTTTCCCAGGACTACAGAAAAATAAAGAACATTGGGAGCATCTCACCTCTCCTCTGAGTCTCCATAAATCCCCTTCAGTCTCTGAAGTGGAAAGTTTCCTATTAGTAGCTTGTATAAAAACAGTTCCACAGCCCCGCATCCCATTTGTCCAAATCATTTTTCATCATTGTCTTTATTTTATGTATAAATTGTAAAACTTTCACTGATCTCTTCCATAGTAGTGGGAAATATATTTTTGTATATAAATATTAGAGTTAGATATTCTATATAGTCCTTATTTTAAAACTTTTACAGGATACAATTACCATTATGCTTTTTCTTATCTAAAATTCTTACAAGTTATCTATCAAAATGTACTCTTGGAAAAGTGTGGAAGGAATTACAGCATAGGTTTTCAAAAGGTTATTTTGTGCTTAAACCGAAGTGGTTTATGGATTCCATGCTTCTTTTACTAACAAAGTATTAGGAGAATATAGATTGAGTTAAAAACTAATCATAAATAAGTGTGTTTGTCCGGGTTTTTTGAGAATAAAGTTTGGGCAATACCCTTAAGGGGGAAGCCTTAGACTTGCTTCCAGAATTTTGGAAGTTCCAAGGATTTTGGCATTCATATTAGAAGAGGGAATTTTTATAGATCAGAAAATCAAGGCTCAGAAAATTTAAGTAAATTGGTGAATATTAAGCAACAAATAAGTAATAGACTAAATTTTGTTTGTCAACATGATTTTCAAAACACAAGAGTAATCATAGTCTAAATAAACAGAAATTTGAAGGAATTTTCTATCTACTTATCATTGACATCTTAGAATTTTATGGTAGTTCTAAATGGAAGATAATTAGAATATCCACATCTGCTTCTTTGTATTACCCTAGCTCTCTTTTCAAACTTTAGTGTGTGTAAAAATTGCTCTACAAATTAGATATATAAAATCTGTCCCTCTTTTATAGGTACCCCTTCAAGGGTAATTTTTGTATCAATTAGATTTTTACTTTATGCATTATCATATTTAAAACCTAAATAGTATGACCTCACTATATTATTTCCACTCTGTTACAATGTTTCTGTGATTTTTCAACAAATAGATTTCAGCCCTTTTGGGAAACATACTAGTAAGGAACACAGAGTGAGGAAGAGTAGAATTACCCTGTTTATAGAAATTTATTTCAGCTTTAGAGAAGTATAACTAATGTACCTGAAGAGTTAAATTCCTCTTTTCAACAAGGAAAATGACTTCTCAAAAGATAGTACATTACAGAAGTTTATATAAGACAGTAGCTGTTAAACTTTAGAGTGCCTAAGAATCACCTTAAAAGCTTTTTCAAGTAAGTATTTTCAAATGTGAGTTCTCATAGTGGTAATGGAAAAATAACATATCAAATTATGGCTTCTTTAGATAACAATTATAAACTCTAGACAATGTACGCATACACATACATATTTGAAAGTACCAGAAAGTGATGAAAAGTAGGCAGAAACTGAAGGAAGTTCTAGCCTTTAATGGAACCACTCACATAGTGGGAATCAAGTCCACAAGACTACTACATAAAAGACATTACTCAGGTTGCTGGGAAACCAAGCAACCAGCTCACCACCTTGGTAAGTGGCTGTGGCCTGGCAAGCTGCGGCCGCCCCAGGGTGAGAACCACCATTGTCTCCTGAGATCCATGCCATGTTGGAACTTAGGGAACTGGGAAACCAAGCAACCAGCTTGCCTCCCTGGTAAGCGGCTGTTGGCCTACCGGTGCCTGGGCTGAGAATCAAACATCTCATCTCCCTCACCCTCAACTCCACCCCCTGTTAGCAAGAGTCAGAGGTCTGAGTATCTTTTGGGAGGTTGACCATAGGCAATATAGCAAATAAGGGGGATTTCCTTCTACTATCTCTTTGAAGGCAAATATTTTTATCGCTGTTTTGCTTTGTTCTGATTAATGGTATTGCTCTATTCAATATCTCCTGTTTTGATAAGTTCTATAATGTTCTGTATTTCCTTTGATTTTGCTATACCTGATTGAAATAACAACTATTGTGAAGATAATGAGATATACTATAGTACCTATTACTGTTATCCCTGTAACCTGCTGTGAAGTTCTGTACCAATTTCACTACACTGTCTCAATTGGCTTTGTTCCATCTTGTTCTGTTGTATTTTACTACCTTCAAAATAATAAAATATTTTTAAAATGCATTACTCATACTATATAGCACGGAGAAAACAAGCAAAAAGGTCTAGTGTTTTTGATTTGCAGTACATAAGGATGAAGTTAGGCACTGAAATAATATCTGAAAGATTTAGGTAGGAAAATCCTAAAACAGAGGAGTATAGACACCCTAAAAAATATTTGCAACCATAGGCAAATTATAAAGAAAAAATTCCTAAGCATATGCAGACAGAGGAGGTACTTTCTCAGGTCAAGAAAATGCAATCAACAGAAGCAGATTTCTAGATGACCAAGGTTTAGAATTAGCACAAAGATGCACTGAACAGGTAGATATATTCAAAGTCAAATTAAAATACTGTAACGATTGAACAAAACCTAGGAAATGGAAGGTATGTTTAAATCAAATGGAAATTCTAGAACTAAAGTTCTGTAACATCTGAAATGAAAAAGTCACTGGATGAGCTCAATAGAAAATTGAGACCAACAGAAGAAAGAGAAAACTTGAAGAAGATAAATTGAAATGATCCAATCTGAGAATCAGATTAAAAATGTTAGAAATAAAAATAGAGCCTCAGTGACTTGTGGGACTATGTCAAGTAATAAAAGTAAAAAGCAAAAACGTTCCTGCTCTGTCACATCATTAGAAGCATAGATAAAAATTTCCATTTATAAATTGCTTCTATCATTCTATTAAAATCATTATTATTGTCATAACCATTAAAAATTTTATCTATAAGGCATTTCTTAACATTAGGTTGGTTACAGTATCCAAGAGGTCTAATAACTCCACTAATGTGTGGAAAAAACTTTGCCAACATGATCAGTCTGTTTATTTGTGAATGCACTGATGACACTTGCAAAGTTCAACTTAATACTCTTTTAGATCATACACCTCAACAGACCTACTTATCCTCTAGCTAATCAAACATAGGTCTTTTTTGATTGGCTTAACTTCTCATTTCATCCAAAGGTTTATTAAGTCTGTTATAAATAGGCTGTATTTTCTGTTTTCCTCAGTGCAAGTGTTTGAAGAAAGTCCTATCACTTTTCAACTTCCTTAAATTGAATCTTACTTTGCTGAAATTTATGAAATGCTTCTTTTACCAATTTGTGTGAATCTACTTTTTGTATTGGAAATCTTCCTGAGGACTATTTCACCACTAAAATGAATATAGCTATTAGTAACTCTTCAATGATCTGTCTGTTCTCTGGCTACTTTATATGCTAATATGACTTTGACAAGAAGAAAGAACTTTATTTCACAGATGATATCTGTCAGGTTGGTTGCTATGATATTTGACTCTCAAGTACCAGATACCACTGAAGTTTTGCTCCAGGATCTGCTATGTTTGGTCATAGAACCTAATAGAAGATCTGTTAAAAGGCTTGTTAACATTTTCCATTCTGTGACACTGGAGAGTATCCAGTAGAAGTTAAATTTCACTAGACAGTGAGCTGTGTCCTGGACCTTCTCATCTTGGTGCATTCAATACTAGGGAATACTCAAAGGTTTTGTAGCTGAGCTTGTCAGTCCTTTCCTTTCATCAATATCCTTGTAAACAAGGGTTAAAGCCCCAGCAGAAACATGAGATCTTGGCTTTCTGGTTCATCATTATGTGTTTTGGCGGGAGACAGGCGTTTAGGTGAACTTTCAAACAGCAGCCATGTTGACTGCTGTTTTATAATAATGATCCCGTATTTAACCCACAGAGTTGACCAAGTCTTGAAAGAGTAAAGATTTCATAAACTGTCATAGGCTTTTAAACATTATAAGGAGAGTACTTGATTGTATCAAGTGAGCTAGTAGCTTTAAATCATCTATATCATCAGACCATCATAAGTTAAATATAATGGCTGATCTGGGCACTCTGCTTCACAACCTTCTGGCTTACTTTGGTTATCAGCCTTACTGTACCATTGCACTTGGGTTTCTGAGGTCATATTTAATATTTTGTTTATTAATTTATTATAAGCATATTTTCATTTATTCATTATTTATTTGTTAATTAATTTATTCTAAGCATGTTATTTATTGATTTGTTTATTAATTTATTATGAGCATATTTTCATTTGTATCATTGTACAGAGTTGTAATAGCTGATATAAAGTCATCTTTTCCCAATCAGATTTTATTGATACATTTAGGTATATTTAATGATCATATTCATAGAGAATTTGTACCTGTACATGATATAACTTGTTTCTTTTCTTCCTCATTTCCCTATCCTTCCTTCAACTCTTCTACCTTCCCAATTTACAACATCTTTGTTTTCATTTTTCCTTCTTTTCTCAGCTTTTTTTTATTTTACCTTTGTCTAATTGCTCTGGCTAAAGTTTCTAGGAACAATATTGAATAAAAGTGGTGACAATGGACATCCTTGTTTTGTTCCTGATTTTAGAGTGAAAGCTTTCAGTTTTTGTCCATTCAGTGTGATGTTTGCTATTGGTTTGTCATAGATACTTTTATCAGACTAAGGTAAGGATAATTTATTCCAATTTCCTATAAGGTTTTTATCATGAATAGGTATTGTACTTTGCCAAACTTTTTTTCTGCACCTGTTGAAGTGGTCAGGCAGTTTTTGTCCTTGACTCTATGAATATGGTGTATTGCATTTATTGATTTGCATATGTTGAACCATCTTGCATCTCTAGGATGAATCCTACTTGGCCATGGTATATAATCTTGATGATTTGTTGCATTCTGGTTGACAGTGTCTTATTGAGGAATTTTGCGTGTATATTTATTAGAGAGATTGGCCTGAAGTAATTCTCTTTCGTAGTTGGATCCTTTGCTAGTTTTGGTATCAGAGTAATGCTGGATTCCAGAGATAAATTTGGGAATATTGTTTGCCTTTCAATTTCACTAAAGAGTTTGAAAAGTAGTGATATTGTATTCTCTAAATTTCTCATAGACTCCAGCAACAAATCCATCAGGGCCTAGGATTTTCTTCATTGGCAGGTTTTTAATTATATCTTCAACTTTGTTGATTAATATTGGTTTATTTAGGATTTTTATGTCTTCTTGATTGAGCTTTGGTAATTCATATGTGTCTAGCAATGTGTCCATTTCTTCTGTATTTTCCATCTTATTAGAATATAGATTCTTGAAGTAGGCATAGATGATCTGGATTTATGCAGGATCCATTATTATTTCATCCTTTATGTTTCTAATTGCATGGATTTGAATGTTTTCTTTCTTTTTTTGATAAAGTTGGCTAAGGATTTGTTGATTTTACTTAGTCTTCTATTCATTGATTTTTTTTCAGTATTATCATTTAATTGTAGAAGATGTCTGACTTCTTTAATTTCATTTGTGACCCATAGGTTGTTCAGAAGAGTGTTATTTAATTTAAATGTGTTCATGCAGTTTTTGTGGTTCCTTTTGCCATTGATTTCCATTTCATTGCACTATGGTGTGATAATATTAATGGGATAATTTAAATTCCTTTGTATTTAACTTAAGCATGCTCTGTGGGATAGTATGTGGTCTATTTTCAAGAACATCCTATGTACAATTGAGAAGAATGTATATTCTGATGTGGGGCTGGAACCTCTGTAGACATCTGCTAAGTCCCTTTGTTTGGTTCAGGAGAGGAGCTAAAGATGGCCAATCAGTGAGCAACAAAATACAAAGCCTCCTGGGAGAAACAGCTCATATGCTAGAATAAAATATCCTGGAGAAATTCAGACAGAGGGAGATGGATCCTCTTGACACAGGAAGAAATTAAAACAAAAAAAGCTCATCAAATATGCAGTCTCAGGGCTACAATTGGAACAGCTAAAATTACTGGACATGGCACTTTTGCTGCATCTTGCCAAGTTTGTGCTGGCTTGAATTCACACTGGCCAGCAGAGTCACCCAAACTTGTTCCTGCCGCCACTCACAGGAGCCACAGCTGTGCTGAGGTCAGGGGTTGGTGAGCCTAATGGAGAATGGATCTGGTGAAGGGAACTTCCATTAACCCACAGTCAGTGCTAGAATAAGACCCCCCCACAGGAAGGGCATGACCAAATGGGCAACATGTTGGAATTGGGCAGGAGGAGCCTGAACTAGGAACAACAGTGACTTCAGTTGGTTGCTCCCTCCCCAGAGCAGATTCACAAGATTTGCTTGGACTGGGTCATGCTCCTGGCCAGCACCTAATAAGCCATCCCAAATCAATTCCCTATGCCTAGCACACACTAACCTGGTGAAGGCCCCTGAAGTTTGACTGGCCCAGTGGGGAGGGGCCAGCATATACAGCCCTGCTTACACCTCAGTGACAAGAGCAGAAATCCCTCACCAGCATGCTTCAGAAGAACCATAACCAACAAGGAAAGGGGCTGAGACCTCCACTATATACCTGTATGGAAGAAACAAAAACCATGACAAGAGAGAGAAAAAAGAAAAAGCCCCCAACCCAAAATCCTGAGAACACTGATCCAGGAGAGGGAAAAACAAAAGAGACTGAGGGCAGCAAACATGCAACATCAGACATGGCTTCAATGGACATTAAGAGATATCTTTGGGACCTTGTAGATGAGCTCAAAACTGAAATATTAAATCAGGTAAAGCAAGATATAAGTAGATTAATAAAAGAAATGCTAAGCATCTCTCAGGAAGACATAGATGGAAGAAGAGAGGAACACAAAAAAAGGAGAGAAACATTCGATAAAGAATATAAAGAAAATATAGAATACATGAGGCAGATTCAAAGAGATTACCAGGAAATTAAAAACTCCATTGAAAGCTGGCAAAAGAAACTAAGGATAGACTATCAAAACTTGAAGACAAGTTTGCAATGTGTGATCATGAAAGGAAAGATCTCTTAAAAATAACAAGGAAACAGGCAGTAACAATACAAAGGCTAGAAGATGACAAGAGAATCTACAATTTAAGAATAAGAAATGTGAACAAAGAAGCAGGAATACAAACAGGCGAATTACAAGGCTATTCATGGAAGTAATTAAGAAAAACTTCCCAGGCATGGGAAAAGAAAATGACATTCAGTTATGTGAGGCATACAGAACTCCAGCCACCTACAACCAAAACAGATCTACACCCAGACATATAATAATCAAGATACCAGAAATTCAATATAAAAACAGAATATTAAAAGCCATCAGAGAAAAGAAACAGATTACT